>JAQFYB010002330.1:0-25320 GCA_034694085.1 Pogonognathellus longicornis | reverse complement strand
TTTACCAGTCCCCCAACTGGGGATCAGGAGCGAACCGACCAACTGCTGTTAACCCAATTGTTGAGCCACCCTGTATAACTACATTACAACTACAAGAGAACCGTGCTATGTCTACCTTTATGCAATAGAACATTATTATTCTATCCGTTCTCCGCGTGTATACTAACAATGACCAAATGGCATTAAATATCAATTTTGCAAAGCATGCATAGCGTTTATACTCAATTACCCAGTGGGTTTAAGACCGCATTTATGAAAATACAATTAATGTATTATACTGCAAAAAGTTTTTTGTATAATAGTCAAAGCGTGTCAAATACAAATGTAGTGATAGTAATGTTACGTATTGTAAAGACAGGGATACACCCATAACTAACTAAATCTGATACCTTTCACATACATTATGTTATTACAGACTGTGGTCTGCATAAATTAAAATGATTTATCGAAAATTAGAGGGCAACCTTTCTAGGCTGCAGACATAATGCTAGACTGTTAAAATACTAATGATATACCACATTATACTAATACCTACGTAATATGAAAAATAATGAACTCAAAGATTGGCTCTCAAACCATTGCCAATAATTTCCAAAATTGTTCAGACGGCTAATTTTACATCTAACTTAGCCAAAATAACACTCGCCTGAATTTACATAATCTCTGAGAAAATGAGTGTATCGAATATACATTGCAGAGAAACATGCCATAAGTATTCTTCAAGGATATAATTCTATCTGAAGATTTCACACAGAAGATTGTATAATTAATTATATGATATATAATACGTCCGTGAATATCCATACCTAAACACATGTATATAAATAAAGGAAGTCTGCACACTATGCCATGTACAACCTATAGCCACAAAACACAAAGATTAAGGATGACAACACGAAATAGAGAGAGACAGAAGAAGAGAACATAAATGAGTAAGGAGTGAACGTGGTAGTTATTGTGTGTAGCTTTATGTAGGCTTTAATGCTTTAGATATTTGCAAACATTACCTTGGTTTGGCATGAGTTCGTAAATCACATTGATACACTGCATTGGTAGTTGTATACTACAGAGACGCACAAATTTTGTTTGAGCTACACGTAATAGTAACCATACGTATCACAGAGAAGAGTATGATAAAGAAGCTCTATTATCCGCCTGTATCACGCTTGGCTGGCTTTTACTTGACAGTCTCGGAAATCACTAATTTCTCTTTATAGAGCATAACGAATATCGATAGAAGCGACCAGCGATTCGCTACACTATCTCTACTTATGTCCACTTAAACTGTGTCTAGTAGCTCTCAAGACGTTTTGTCAACTGTTTACAAAAGATAACTTATATGTACAAAAGATATGTAGAAAACAGGCTACTCAGTATCTTGTTCATGTTAAACTCACAATATCTACATACTTTACTTTATATACCTTGTATAAATACAATATGCCTTCTGTGGCTTGGCTTCCTTTAATGCTTTTTTTATTTAAACTTTTATATGGATCTCGATACAAGCAATTTAAATTGACATAAGAACAAATGACGCGGTTGCTTGGGTTTGCCAGATGAAAATGGAAATAAGAACATGAAGTGAAGACACAATTTCCGAAACCGAAAACCTGTTGTCACATTACAACGTTAAGTCAATGAAGAAAAGTTAAAGCACTTCAAGCGGCTCTTTATTTGATAATTAAACAAATTAGCAGCACTTGAATTTTAGAATTAATGACCCCGACCAGCCTCCACACTGCTGCAACTGATTAGTAAAAACTTGTTCAGACTCCTTTAATGAATATCAATCTACATAATATCTTTATATATTGTACAGATATATTGATTTACCAAACTACACAGCACTTACGTGTATTATAGCTATAGCTTACAATGTGTTGGCTATATTATGTATTACGTAAGGAGTATAAACGCATTTTCTAACTCCCTTCTCTCCATAAAGTGAATTTAATGTCATCTGCAGCACATAAATACAATCAAAGCTTGCATACATGGAAGAATTGAAGTCACCGATTCTTCATTGCAATACTAGCCCAACGTGGCATTATTAATGTCTACCTATACCTAAGTGTTGTGAAACGAACTCTGTATAATAATATAATTCCATAGGAATACATTTAACTATTGTGTATTGTGTAGCCGTATACAGTGTACCACGCACAGCATTAAATTTTGTGTGTGTGTGTGTGATCATGCAAAATAAAATTGCTTTGGTTTATTGCGTTTTTTTCTCTAGTACTAAATTCAATGTCGACCATCAGTATGTAAAGTCAATAGAAAAGCATAGAATATAAACTTAAACCAATAAACTGAGGATGAGGGGTAAAGAAACTTACATTGTATGGTGGAGACGATGTTCTACACGAAGATGACGAAGAATAGCCTTAAACAATAAAAAAAGGCTTTTGCGATATTCTGACTGTTTCTACTGTATTATAATTTTATTAGATAGAATATAATAATATTCTAGCTATAGGAATACTCGCCACTCTCTACCATGCCATAGCAGCAGTTTGTGTTTGGCAGTTGAGACGATCCTTTTCAACCTTTTCTGTGTCTCTGAATCTCACTTGCACTCTCCTCACACTCCACCACCATACAACTGATACAACTACCACCACTACTGTTTTTTAACTATGCACAAGAACAGTGAGAAGAACGATGGAAGACTCTGGCGAATGATACATGCGATGAGTGAGAAAATACTTAAATGAACTTACGATACTTTAGTGTTAGTGTCTTAGACTGTAGTCTGCAGTGTACTAGTAGAGTTCTGCTAGTATGGTGGTGCTCTTATCAGAAGTGCTACTAGTAGATTGACGACGACAACGACCACGATGCTAATAATACCAATAGTATCGTGGTTATAGTTTATATATAAATAAGTGACCACAAAGTACACAGAACAAACTCATTTGTCCGTCTCGTTCTTCTGATAATATTAAATACTACTGCATACTTCTAAACTGATGGATGCACTAATACACGAGAGTGTGTTGGAACAACAACGGATGAGTCTTTTTAACACAACTCGTTTGATTGTGTTTGTTGCCTGTAATTTACCTTCAGAATTTCAGTAGTGTGTTTTGTTGTGCGTGAACTGATGGATTGGATTTGTACATATGTATACGTTTAGAGTGTAGAGGTTTCTGTGATGATGCTGCTGATCTCCTAGCTCTCTCTCTCTCTCTGTCTCTCCCTGTCTATGTCTATCTCTAAACTGAACTGCTTTTCCACTTGTGTTTGTAGTCAAATAAATAGGAATGGTGCATATCGCCAAGATCACCACATAGAACACACTGCTGCTAGATACACATACACGCGAAGACTAAGTACAGTAGACTGTGAGTGGATGGAGTGGATGAACAGAACACTCAAACACATACACACACAAAGTACAGGCTATGAGATGCGGATGCGGTGTACGCTGTGTGTTTATACGCATCTTCTGTTTGAATCCTGTGTGATGTTGCTACTATTGCTATTTCCATACATACGTCCTAGTAGTAAGTATGTTGTGTATGATGTAGTTTGGCAGAGTGTTTCTAACTCTAACATCCAACAACCTCCAACAAAACACACAATCGTTGTTGTCCGTGTGTGGTGTCTGCCTTCTCTCTCTCTCTTTTCTCCTTCACTTTGTTCATGGAATCGCATGTTGGTTATTGTGGTTGATGTATATATGCATTCATGTGT
Source organism: Pogonognathellus longicornis (assembly GCA_034694085.1). NCBI lineage: Eukaryota > Metazoa > Arthropoda > Collembola > Entomobryomorpha > Tomoceridae > Pogonognathellus > Pogonognathellus longicornis. Next base: position 21,618 of record JAQFYB010002330.1, on the reverse strand, counting down.
GTATGTGGTGTATGTGAATGTGTATGTGTGCATGCGAGAATCTCTGAAATGCATAGATAGATAGACTACGTGCAACATGCATTATTACATGTATCTACATAGAGTCAAGTCGGTAGTCAGTCGTTGTAATATGTGAGTATGTGTATGTGAGTGTGTGTTTGTTGAGGAATAGTTGCTTCAGTTCAATTCTCTTTCCGTCAAACAAATATAGAAGCCCAGTAGGCAGTCGACGGATGGATATCAACGAAATAAAGTCGATGGTTGTTTTGTGTAGTGAGTAGGTCCATGTATAAAAGCTGAGTTTGGTTTCTGACTGTGAGAATGGCTGAGAAACTGTAAAAGAGTTGCTTTTATATTGGGAGAGAGTGGAGAGAAGCGGTGTGGTTGTGTGTTGTTAGAAGTCAAGTGAGTTCGTCAGCTTGTCTAGTTTCCTCTCATCTCCAGTCTCGTCTTCCTCTAAGTATCTCGGAAGTCCATAGAGTCAAAGCCGTTTTTGTGTGTAGTGTACACATCTATCAAAGCTCCTATCCTACTTTATTAGTTGTTTGTGAAGAACTCCAGTGATCTGATCAGACGACGTGGTTTCACATTCACAAGCACAACCATAAAATACATTTTCACTTTATACTCTGACTTTTGATGTCAGCTTTATCGATATTCATACATTTTATATCATATCGGTGTATACTCTAATGAAATAATGTTAACTACACAGTACATACTGTATTCCTTCCTTTGATTCAAAGGCATGTCACAGTTTTATATCAATTTACATAATATTATCATGCTCTATATATTTCTTCAATCAATAATCCCAATCAGTATAATATTTCATATTTGCATTCATTATTCTTGCATGAAGTACTCACAGTTCAGAAATTAAATACAAACGAATGACTGAAGCAACGAGGATGTATCTATGTCTTACGTAATTAAATGACATATAATTATCTACAGCTTGAGAAACATGAGTTTTTCCTTGCATGAGTGAGACTCTGATTTTCAAGACAGACACCACTTTCAACTCTCTCTCTCTCTATTTCTGTATTACATTACTTACAGAATAATCATAAGTACTACTATTCAATGTTCAATGTCAAAATAACTCTTATCGCCTAATAAAATACTCGTGACATTTATGTTGTCGCCTTTCAATTCACAATCTGTCAGTCACAACAATAGTAAGACACTAACCACATTTACAACTCCGTGTATAGATTCATATATAAATTGTGTATAATCTTGTAGTACATAGTATTGATCTATTTATAGTGAGATGTGTAATAATAATTACTATGATTTTGTTATACGACTAAAAATAACAATTATGTTACTATGTAAATAAATATGTAATTTTATACCGTGCAGGTGCTCAAGTTTTATATAAAAATTAATTACTTTCGTAGTCTTTATTTCTTGGCTCGAGCATTTAGCTAATATTATACAAATTGCTTGGTATCCAATTACACTATCGATTTCCAACAGCGTTGTAGCAATGTTAATAACCCTCTTTGAGAATCATCACGTCTACGCTTTAACTAGCTCTACAACAACAGGCTGCATTGTATTACTACTACCATAAGTATTCCAGACAAAACAAGCTAGTGATTATTTCCTATTCAAGGCTACTTGGATCGGATGTATATTATAGCCATAGACATGTTATTTATGTGGAAACTAATATTACTTTTTACAACATAATATCTAACTAAACTGCACCATATTATTATGCACACTATTACCACGTTGTGCAATATGAAATATAAATGAGACAAATACTATTGCGTAAAACCACGTAATGCTTTGGGCTCATTCCTATTTAGATGAGTTGATATGCACATACCTAATATAATAAAAATTCGCAGGCAAAGTAGACAGTAGGATTAATCCATACATGGTATGCTATGTGTATTATATCTGCTTGACTGTAGATCACAACGGAAAACCAAAAATTAGTTTGGCCACAAAGGTTGTATGGGGTTCCTATAGGTCACCGACAACGTTTCAATGCTAAATATTCGATGGACTAACATTAAGTTTTTATAAATTGAGTGCATGTAAATGTGAAACCTTCTTTCCTTATGCACACTTTTTGATAAAAATGAAATGATAAGGTGACGGAAGACAACGTTGAAAGCTATTCGTCACACATTTTGTTCAAGGCTGTATACAAGGGGGTAAAGGGGCAATTTCCTCTTTCGAAATGCCGAAAAAATATTATTTTGCTATGAAACAGAAAAAAATTGTGACTTTTTGCGCTGCACTTCAATTTACGTTGCTATGGGTCAAAATTGACCGAATTTTTTGCGCTACTTGCAATATACATATCAATATTTTAACCTCTCTGAAATGGATTTCTGTATACGGCATTGTTTATAAAATACTTGGCTGTTTCGTTTTTAATAATTTGTGATACAGATGAAACTGGTGCGGTATTCCTTTCATGAGAATTCTCATGCACCACACAATGTAATGTATCAATCGAATATATTACTATATTTTGAACATAATGTTCCTGCATTTGCGGTGCAATACATGAATTCTAACCAGCAGTAGTATAAAGCATAAACCGCTTACTATTTAGAAACCTCAAACTATCGTCTAGTTCATCTTCATTAAAAGTTGTTGCTAGCCACATGAAAGTCAACTCATATAATTAGGAAGATACATGGGCCGGATAGAAAAACATAAATCATTCATAATAAGAATTTTAAAACAGTGTTTCATTACAATTAGCTACTCAAAATATATCGTTTGATTAAAACGGTGCTCAAGTGAGGATAAATGACGTCTATTTACTAATTATAATATTGTAAGTCTTGGTGCACTGTCAGAGCTCAATTTTGATTCATCTTCAATCCTGCTCAAAGTATAAACACCTAAACTCAACTAACCAAACTTTATCTAATGTACTACACGCCATAAATTATACAGCAATATTCTGTTGCCTATCCAAAAGAAGTTTTATCCTTACGTGTTTTCCTTTTAAACGGATTAAATTGTTAACCTCGTTTGACTCGACACTTAATCATGCTTTGACTTTATAAGTTATATATAAATGCATGTACCTACCTATAGCACATTGGCAAAGAGTATACTACTCCTACTACTGTATCCAAATATTTAAGAAACCATGTACAATATATACGTTTGCCGGTTCGGTGTTTTGCTTTTCAGGCAACCGGTAAATTTTACATACTACGAGTAGTATATATCTATAGCTATTGCAAATACAGATGCAGAGCTGTGGAAGTGTAATGAGAAACTTTTGCTTACTCACTCACTCGTTTTTCCTTGCCACAGTTTCATTTTCTCCCCGTTGTCATGAGTCGAAAGCAAACAGGGTGCCTAGGCCATAATGCATCAGCATGAAATCATGCACTGAAGATGCCAGGAAACGATAAATGAACACCAACAGATTTATAAAGAAACATAATGATCAATATTAGGTGTGAGGAGTTGTTAAAAATCCCAAGAGCAAAATTTAAATAATAATACACGCAATAGATTGACTGAGATATCTAAGTGCACCTATTACAGCGTTTGAACTGCAATAATGTAGTTACTTATGTATAAGTAGATACTTAGAACAAATTAAATTGCTTACCAAACCAACTTGATTTTAATTGCTATTATAGTGTATGCTTGGTGTAAATGTCGTTTGCACAACTATTAGGGAAAGATCGAGGAACAGTTCACAGAAAACAAAAGGTCAACATTGGAAATACATCGTCTGTGGGAAAAGAAGTATTATTGAGCCAGGCAGTACCGGTAGAGAAATATTCGGTGGTAGTGTGCATGGTGTACAGGAAGAATTCGGAGAAGGTTCCTGCCTACCACCTCCTACGTTGTAACTAAATGGAAATCATTTCCCCATGTACCTGTTCTGGGCTCGTACAACGTAATTTTGACATGCTAGAGGCACGTAAAAGTACAAGGTACATGTAAGTGCATGCGAACTGTGACGGATATAACAAAGTAACTGATTGATAGGAGGTAGACGGCTTATTTATAACTCTGGAGAAAGTAATTTAATTTTTAATTGTAGTTCGTATAATTAGTCTGTAGAAGGACACAACTGCTTCTGGCAAATACAAATAGTGTCACGTATGTTACTCCACACTCACAAAGAAATCATACACTTTGTTTTAGCAAACTAAGTAAGTGTGTTTAATATTTCACGGTGTATTAACGGATCAATTAATATTCTTGAGGATTTTTCGCCACTTTTGTCACCAGACTGAGTTTTCTGTATTCATTCCATGCAACGTGAAAGCACGATGGATAAGGTCGGCTCAAGTCTATGTTGAATACTACTACATAGAAGCACTTCACTGGAAAAGTCTTATGTGTGTTGTGTGTAGTCCTGGCAGTTTGTTTAGTATGGTTTGAGCAAGTTATGTCGTGTGGACTATAATGCTGCTAGTTTGCTACTGAAAAACGTTGGCTGGAACGGGTAAAAGTGTTCTACGTATAAAGTGACCTGAATGTAGAGTGGAATAATGTTATGAAATGCATATGAATGCTTATGCTGTCCCGAACTTCTTGTGTAAGTTTTACTATCTCTGTCTGTACTTGTACAACTACACACTGCCACTTGCTTTTACTTTGCTATGCAGATGCAGTGTGTCCTTACTAATCCCAAGTATTAAACTTCTCGGTATAAAATAATATACGTGTAATATTCAGTTCACTCTAAGTTTATCGCTAATGTTTGGTCCACTTTGGGAACATACCCGGGTATGTATGTCTTGCTTGTCGGGTTTTGTTCGACTCAGTTGTGTGTAGTAGTAGTTTCTCTCTCTCTCTCTTTCTCTCGACTTACTTGGGTTGTTAGCTTCCGTTTTTGTTCTCTTTATGCTGAATTGACTCTCTACCCATGTTAGTATCGATCCGGTGAAACGGCTGACTGTGTACAGTGTACTCACATTCAATATATAAAGGGTCACTGGTTATACTTAGAAACCATATACCGCTTCTTTCCAAATACCCTCTTTTCTATACTTATCTTCCTACATACATACATACATTCAAAACTCTTACCATGTACTTTCTCTATATTTTATTTATAATACTAACAATATTAAGCAATATTGCAATGCTAAACAATTGCAAGAATAACAATTACATATGCCATACTAATATGTATGTAGTGTGAGTCCAAACATACAAGAGAAAGTTAGTTCAGGTATAAAGGATGAAAAACAAAAACTAAGGTATTATGTTCTTCTGAATTTAGTCTGTAGATAAAACTAAGCAGGAATTAAGGAAAAATTTATTTTAAAACTGTTTTAATTCTTTATAGTGTTTATAGTGTCTATACGTATAAGATACAAACATGAGAAACATGCACACTGATCTTTAATGATATATTTCTTCTGAATAAAGTAACTTAAAAAGAGAAATATTATTATTCAGCTGTTAATTGTTAGCCTATAATATTTGCAGATGCAATAATTTAAAACTGAAACCAGATAAGAAGTTTTAAAGAGGTTTTGTGCACTTTCGTCCGTATTTCCATGTACATATTTTTATACTATGCTATACTTATATATTACTACAGCTTCCTTTGTACTACCCGGTTTCCAAAAGTATTTCGTTCATAATAAACAATATAAAAATTCACCTTTTAAACAAAAATTAAATGTTCTACATTCATAGAATGTAGTAATACTTGTGTAGTACACTACCTACTATTCTTTCAAAAAATTTCCCCGATTTTCTAAAGTCTGATTTTGATATGTCAGTGTATGATTGCTAATATATAGACAATAGATGCTTAATCAATTTAATCTGTTTTGCCTCTGAATCAAAACAAGCTTTTATACAGAAAAACTAGTGCATTCCATGAAGACAATGTAGTTTTAATTGTATTCCAATAACTATTAACAAATGTTCAATGTTTTCAAACACTATAAAGGGACTTTTAGAAACCATTATCAAACGAATGATAAAAATATTCTCCTCAAACATTTATAACATTGCATTCTCCCAGAAATACTAATTCATAATTAACTAATTAAATTATGCATAACAAACAAAAACAAACTCGGAAAGTGATAGCGTGCGTTCTTGCAACGCCACGCAATGAAGCACTAAATATCGCAATGTTTTATCCCGAAGTAAAAAGCGGCATATGAAGCAAACACGCTTTCAGGTGACAGTTTTATTTGGGATTCAGTTGATTGTGAATATTGTGATTATTAAAAGTTCAGAGTACAGATTCATTCTTCATTCTTTGTGTAATCTCCAGTCGCCAGTTTCGATATCATTTATTAATTATTACTAAACTTACGGATTGTTGTTCATTTGATAAAATATCAAGATATTATTTTATTCAGTGGTAATGCATGACCTTTGTTTAAAAGATTTATTTTATATTTCTGATTGTTGTTTTTTAAGTATTTTAACGGGTAACTATCAACTATTGACCATTACATCACAGGTTACCAGCAAGTGCATTGATCGGAGGCAAGATGTCCAACTCTAAACCTGAAAAATTGGAAGACACTGAGAAAAACCAAAGACGTCAGGAACCCAGTTTTCCTTCAACCAAGGGAAAGGATTATTGCTCTGCTTGTAAGAGTAGTGACATTTGGTATTACTGTTCTACGTGCCGACAGCCTTTCTGGTATTATTTTTTTGTATTATTTTATTCAGTGATAATGCATAACATACTGTTCTCTTCCAAGAAATCACTCTAATTCGCTAGGTAATAGTAAGAGATTGTATATTTTATCTTGCTATACTGATTATTTATATTGTGATAATATACACAAGATTTAAAGTTGAAAGTCAGTTTGAAGTTATGATATGGTGTTAAGTAATATTCTAGATGTTAAGTAACAACCAAAATACTATAGGAATTTAGTTGTATAGACAACATTAATCAGATTTGTAATTGTAACTAATTATACAGCAATGCAGTCAGATGCTTCAAGAAGGTACATGGAAGTTATGTTTGCAACAAAACATCTAGCATTAAGTTACCACCCAGTCTATCTGCTAAACATGAAGCAGTAAAACAAGGCAAATCTCCTACGAAAGATACGGTCTCCGGAGAATCCGGAGAAACATGAAAATACAATCACTGCGAAGTAAGTAAACACCAATTATATTTACTATTTGCTTCTGCACGTATCGGTATATCCACATCCTTACCACGCACTTTCTGTATATTTTATTTATAATACTAACAATATTAAGCAATATTGTAATGCTAGACAATTGCAAGGATAACAATTATGCCATACTATGTATGTAGTACATAAGTCCAACGATACAAGAGAAAGTTCAGTAAATAAAGGATGAAACGCAAAAACTACGAATATTATATTCTTTTGAAGCGATTTCTTAGGTGAAACCATAGCTGATTAATACAACTAAGAAGGAATTAAGGAAAAATTTATTTTAAATCTTTTTTAATTCTTTTATAGTCACTTTCGTTAAATACGTATAAGATACAAACATGCACACTGATCTTTATAATATAATGATATGTATCTTCTGAAACCAACTTAAAAATAGAATTATTATTATTGAGCTGCTTATTGTTAGCCGTATAATATTTGTGGATGCAATAATTTAAAATCTAAGAAGCAATGATAAGAAAAATTGCATTACTCACAGCAGTGCAATTTTATCATTTTTGAAACTGAAACCAGCTAAGAGTTTTCAAAGTGGTTTTGTGCACTTTCGTTCGTATTTCCATGCACTATCCATGCATTTTTATACTATGCCATATACTTATATTACTACTACATATTCCTTTGTACTATCTAGTTTCCAAAAGTATTTCGTTCATAATAAACAATATAAAAATTCTCCTTTTAAACAAAAATTAAATGTTCTACAGTCATAGAATGTAGTAATACTTGTGCAGTACACTACCAGCTCTTGTACTACTCATTTGTCCAGAATTTTTCCCAGATTTTCTAAAGTCTGATTTTGTTATGTCAGCTTATGATTGCTAGATGTATAGTCAGTAGCTGCTTAATCAATTTAAGCTGTTTTGTGTCTCTGAATCAAAACAAGTTTTGACACAGAAGAATTAGTACACTCTATGACCACAAAATCCTACAATAATGTACTTTTAATCTTTTTAATATGAAATATATTATTCCAATAAGTATTAACAAATGTTACTCAGATGTTAATGTTGTAGCACCCATACGATATTCACCCTACGCTCGTCCCACTGGTCAGTGCATGCCTAAGGCTACAGTGGAGGTTACCAGTGGAGGAGATGAAGCTCCCGTCTTCGTCGTCGTCTTGCTATGCTGGCTTTAATACACGTATATTAAAGGTCATCTTGAAATGGTTATTAATATTGGATCCTAAAGTTAACTTTACCATTTTATACCGCTTAATTATATTTATACTTGTGTCGTTTATTTTTCTAGGGTTTGAGAGAGTTCTGAGCACCTGAAGTTTACTACAAATAATGTTGGATGATTGTATATAATATAACTGTTAAGTATAAAAACGTTTAATCATCATGTTAAAGTTCACCTAATGATCTCATTGTCTATAGTAATATTAGCAGTGCTTAAAACTTATAAAATATTATATTTATTTAAGAGTTCATACAATAAATACACAATTTTCATAACATACGTTGCATGTTCAACCATTCTTAGATTCTTTCTAAAACTACAATAACTTACTAGATAATATTTTCGACATTCGAAATGTCATTTAATTTGTTAGCCAATTGTAACTTAGTAAATCTTTCCCATCCAATTACCGCATTTAGTCAAACATCTAGAAAGGTTTTGTTTCATATAATACGCAACTGAATTATATGACCAATGAAATTACTAAAAATCGTTTTTTAGACTGAAAAGAGACAGGTGCAGATCTGTAATTAAATAGGTATTTTTAGTGCTTATACAAATGGAAATCACTCACACATTTCGTTAAATTATCAATCTTAAAATGGATGAATGTGAATTGTGCATTGCTGATTCACTCGAAAAGATTAAATAAGCAATATCTCTACTGCCTTATAAACTATCGTTTTGTCATACTTAATTGGAGCCGTGAATTATCAACACATTTTTTCAAGAATGAATCCTTCAAATTGTATACCTAGTAATTAAATATTAATTGGGAACAATTTTCAATAACGTTGAAAATTATCATTTAATGTCATATCCTTTGAAATTCATTGTTTCATTTAAACTTACATTTAAAAGTTCTTCTATTATATTATACGTGTGCATGCAACATGAGTTTTTCTTAACACGAAACCCAAAGTGCATTTTTAATTTCAGTGATGCATACACATGATAGAAAGAGTTTCTCAATAAATATTCTGTTCATGACAGCCCTTATTATCCATTGTGGATCATACAATTATTCTGTACCGACTAACTGTATCTACTGCTATGTGTGAAATAAATGTAATAGGTAAATAATATTAGGTCTATCAATGTCAATTACAAAATTTTCTTCACATTTACTTCAGAGAATATAATTTCAAGTTGATAACATGTTCTAATTTATAGTGTGATATTTTCAGATTGAATTATTTTCACTATTTGACATATTTGAGCTGATACGACTATTAGTTAATTTGGTTATAAAAGAATTTCTGTTTTCTATTTTAATTGCAGTAAATATTAATTTGTAGTTGAGGTGAGATGAGTTTACATCGTTTCTGTCACATCCAATTCAGAGCTTGTACTTGTAGCGACAGACTTTAAAACGTTTTCAAATTCTGAGTGCTTTTCATGAATAAAATTGATATTGGGATCAGCCGGTTGCGTCTCAGGAACTGCTGCCATTTCAAACGATGGCATTATAAGACCCTCGCTAAAGGTAGTAAGGGCCGTCAAGTCACTAGTAGTTCTTGGATACAGCATTTTCCGAATTTCCATTTTACGAGCATTTCTAGCTTTCTTACTTATCTTCTTGGTATTCTTCATGAGACAACCGATTACTTTACTTTTCTGTGGAATCAAAATAGTAATACAATTCAACTTATTTTGTTATCAATGTTGATTATTATATTATAATAATATAACTTCCTAAACATGTTAAAAATTTATATGATCATGCACAGCAAAAACATCACATTTACATATTCACTGGGCAATTATTTCCAATTTACCCATATAAAATGTTGTCAAATATTCTATAACAATATATGATTCAATTACAGTCGAAACAAGTACAATTGTAGTTAAAAAAAACTTGTTATCTCAAACTTTAATTTATTTTAGTTGTTTATTTTGTCAATTAGAACAACAGCCCATTGGTGCATATACTTACGTATTATTTTTTATTTAATTGAAAATGTAGCATAATCTCTTCACAGTTGCCCAAATTGACTTTTAAATTACCAACCCGTTGATTTTTTTATTTATCCAGCTGTGACTTAAAAAATAATAACTACGTACTGCATGAAGAATGACGTTGATCGTTTGCTGCTATAATATATCTTCAGACATCAGATGACGTGACAATTTACTGCTGTATATTCTTAATCACTAGAAATTCTTATGCTACTGGCTACTGACATTACTCAAGTATGGAAAAAATAGCCCTATGTACTGTTTAAAAAAATTATTATCCTCTAATAGACCCAAAACTTGGCAGATCAGTCTCAGTAAATATTTTGTAGGCCTTGTTTTGTTGTCATGTGCCAGAGCATCCAATAGTTAATATCTAAAAGATTATGCTTTCTGATTCTGAAAAACAAGTAAAGGGTATAAAAATCACCTTTGAAAGTTTCTCACTCAGGTCCGAATATTTTAAATTTTCACAAGTTAAAAGTTGTTCAAGTTCTTTAATTCGTTCTTCATATCTCTTTGATTTATTTTGGTTCTCTTTTTTCCATAACATCAGACGCCGTATGACTCTTTTCAGTTTTTTTTCTTCTCGTAGACGTTCTGAAGTGCGTTCTTTATTGCACTGGGACGTTTCTGAAGTGTCATTAATTTCTTCGCTGGATTCTACTATTTCAACATCACCCCCAATAATCTCGTAGAATTTATCCAGAAACTTGTCACTGAATTCTTTCTGCTTTCCACTTTCTTGCTTATAATATTCCAGAAGGCTAACGAGCTCGGACAGTTGATCTTCCAGATTCGTCTTCTCTGATATTATTGCATTCAGTTTTTTTGCCTCATTCTAGTTGAAGGAAATTACAAATATCAGTACACTGGGTTTGGGTTCCAATTCGGCCTTGTCGAAAACAAATGTATTTAATTTTAACTCACTTCCCATTCATCTGTTTCTTTGACTTCCACTTCCTTACTTAATTCTTCTACCTTTCGAAGGTTTTCGTTATTTTGACCCCTTGTGAAACTTGCTAACTCTTCGGCGTACATCTGTTGGGTGTTCATAACTATACAAACGTCTGCGGATAAAACATCAGTATTTAACTTTAGAAAATAATTAATGGCATGTAATCTTTATATTATAATATTTATAAAAATCCAATGACACATTTAAGCGCATAATGCTGGTCATAAATACTGACTTTTATATTTTTTTCACTGACCTTGGAGTTTGTTAAAAAGTGAAATAGTCTCACTAGTACATTCGTTATAAATGTAAGTAATTAGCCCCTTCATTTCTCGTTCTTCTTGTTTATGATTTATTTTCATTGTTTCTATATCTGCAATTAGTTTATTGTTGTTTGCAAGAACTTTTTCCATTTCGGTTTTGTAAAATACAGCCTTTGATTCAGCAGCAGTTATTTGGCTCATAAGTTGAGAATGACTGGGTTTGCAACATTGATCCTGTAATAAAAAAAGAATAATTATAAAAAAAATTAACATTCACATGAACACTTTTCTTCTGTTCAGGTTGAGGAAAATGTGGAAGAGTACAAGAAATCAAAAGTATACTTGAGGCCTTTTGCTACAAAGATTTTAATTTTTCCTTTTTGTATAATTCCGTTTGGCTTTACCTCTTCGGGTGTCTGAGGAAATTAACATTATTTGTGACAACGAAAAATTTCTGCTGAGGTCGACACACTGATTTTTATTAACATAAAAAGCTTAATATAATAAAGTACTTCTTTGCATTGAATAATCAATATTCCCCCATATAACCACGGTCTGTTACATTTCATTTACTTTAAAATAAACAAAAAAACATTTTGAAGTTTTAGTTCCATAAACTTGTGTATATATGCATGTTTTTTGAAGGCACGACCAAGACGGACACTTTAATAAAATCAACTTTTGGTAAAGTTGAGAAAAATTCTTAACAAAGGAAGTGTACTAGAACTAGAAATCTATGACTGTGGTATGACTTTGTGTAAAGCAAATTCTTAGTTATGCTTAGTTATATATATATTGTTTGTTTAATAAATAGTCGTATTTTCTTACTAGTAGTAGTTCCTCGGGCAAGGATGTGCTTTGAATGACTGCATTATCCATCTTCGTAGTCAGAGATTGGTATAGAACTGTCTGTTCTTGCAATTTCAGACGAGTTTCGTCCAATTCTTCGCGAAGTGTCTGTCAAATCGGATTCAAATCTATCTTAGCCAGCATATATATAAAGTTCTATTGTATTGTGATGGTTTTTTGTCTTTGTCTTATTTTGAAATAGACCTTTTTCACTTTAATATAAACTACCATGCCTTTCAAAACTGCATCTTCCCAAAACAACAAACAAACAATCCTTTTTTGTCTTCATTCTTCATCACAAGGATAAGGTTTAGACATGAGAATGGGTCTCTCTACGTATTTTCCTTTTACTTGTGTTCAGAATGAGAACAAGAAGAATAAAGAAATAAAAGAAAAGTACCAGAGGAAATATCGGGGCAGATCGTCTCGTTGACGAATGAACAAAACTAACAATAAGCAAAGACTACCCGCTACAATAGTACTACATACATACCGCATTTTCCCGTTGGAGAACAATCTTATTTCTGATCAGACTCGCATTTGTGGCATTCAAGCTGGAGTTAGCAAGTTCCAATTCTGCTCTTATTGTATTATTCTCTGCATTGGCCTCCTATATGAGAATCAATCAAAATTTGATGCAATTAATTTATGTCTATCAGACTTTGTACCACTTTCTCTTTGTTCTACCCCCGATCCGATATTTAATTAAGACACAATTGATTTGACTGAAATGATTGCCAAACAAACATCCCAGGCATTCTCCTTTAGGTATTAAAGTTCAAGAGATAACGTGCCGCATTCTTTATTTCTCCAGCTGTAACTTAAAAATAATAGCTGTACTGCAAGGAAAACGATGTTACTCATATTTCTGCTATATCTTCAGACGACTCCCTCGGTAATTTACTGTTGTGTACATATCAAAAGAAAAGTTTCCTGACAGAAACCACTTATGTCATTGCATTAGTTAAGTTAAGGAACATTCATACTCTAGTTGCACGAGAACAACTAAACCCATTTTCTTCGCCTGTAAACTCAATTCTTCCATTGGTATTCATTAGAAATATTACGCTATTGACAATAATGGAACAAACTACACACTCACACACAGCAAAATACGTATGTTTCAAGAAATTAACCTTATTTGACTGCAGAGCCATGTTTGTAAGTTCAGTATCAGCAAAGGCTTTGTATGCTTTGTACTGGTCTCTCAATGCGGCATACTGAGATTTCCAAAAGCTAACCGATACATCCGATTCTCTGAGCAATGTTTTATCCGTTGATAATGAATCTGTAACTTTTTTATTGAGAGAAGGTTTACGCAGAGTAACATCTCGCAAAATATTTATTTGTCCGTTAGTTCTCTGCATGGGAGGTTCACGTCTACGTTGAGAATTCTTCTCTGCGTCCATTTCGTTCTTTCGTTTTTCAGAGTCTTTCTGCATACAAACGCGCATAAGATGTATAAGTCAAATGAAATACTAAATTCAAATATATGACAAACGACTACAGGAGTAATTCATTAGCAGACTCTCGTTTTGACTAGTAGTTTTGTAAACATTCACTTTCAATAGTAATATACCGGTGGTAAATATATGCATAAAAAGTAACTTCCATCAACCTACTGTGAAATAACCACAAAAACTTACTTTCACGCTACTTTCCTTTGCTTTGTTTGTGGACCTATTCTTATCATATTCTGGCGGAAGTCCTCTCCCTTCATAATTTTTTGCTATTCTTGATTGGGATATATTTTCTCTAAATTCTGCTGGTGTATTTTCGCTTATATATTGTTTGACCAGATCGTCTTGCGTCACATGTTCCATCCGATTTTCAGCGATCTCACGATTTATTTGAATGCTATTTGACACAGGGAGGGAGAATACAACTTTATTAACAAAAATATTCTATTATACATAATATGATTAATGAATAGCAGCCAAATGATAAGCATAAATATTAACAGATTAAAATCTCCAAATGCTTTGAAAACAGTTTTCACACCGGAACAACTGACGCTACATTTTTACTCTGTTGAGCAATAGTTATTGAAATTCAAAATGCTAACCACAACAAATTAAGCATTATATAAAATACTCGCAACATTATTAATATCCGTTAACATTTAGAATTCCTTTTGTTGTAAGCAGTTCAAAAGTCAAAGCTTAAGGCTGGTTATCTGTTATCTTATCACTTCTACTTTTACTGTATGCTTCATTTTGATGATGAAAGTGTACAAAGTTCCATACAAAATCCAATATAAATTCTAGAATTATGATGTTTAAATAATTGTTATATAGTGTATTTATTTCTTGTCTCATGTAACATTTGCATATAAACTTGTCTAATATTAATTCCTTCCATTTCGTAATTTACTCTGACATTAAAAACAATCTACACTCTAATATCTAAAGTTTACTGTACCGGGTACAATAAGTTCGTAATCCTTCTAAAGCATTCATACACATGAATAAATTAACGCCATTAGACATTCTATTAATGCTCACAGCGTGAAAGAAACCATTTCTACTTCTAGTTTCATTAGAAATGCAGCAGCTCGTAAATAAATAATGTCTACGAGGAACCACAGAATTTTCTATTATGTAGGTCGAAGTACTATGTACTACTAACGTTTAAACATCTTACACAATTTCAAATGCTTACCTGGCTACGATGGTTTTCAATAAATCATAATTCGATCGATGTTGTTCACTCGACATTCTTTCTTTCAAATACAATTCTCTGTAATCTTGTTGTTCCTTCACCAGCTTCGAATCCATGTTTCCGATTCTCTTGATAAAGTTTTCCAGATTTATAATGAATTAATAGGTTTATATTATTATGTTTCTTGTAAAAGAGCAAAAAATGAGTTTATTTAAAAAAAATGTTGACTGTTCAAAGGTTGAAAACAGTCCTACAACTGCAAGTGCTGAAAGAATACAAGAAACTGATTCTCTATCCGTGTTGTTGGATGTTTGTAAAATATACAATCAACAATTGGTAACATTGTGCAAGTGCAATTTCGATTGCAAATCCATGGAAACCATTGCCACAACACCGCAGCATTGATGCGGAGTCTAGGCACCGCGCACCTGGATTCCAATTCCATGCTTCATTTCATTAGGGAGCGTTCACAAATTACGAAGTGCAGTTAGGGGTGGGGGTTAGAGGTCAAAATCTATTCAAACATCGCGGGGGGCGACAGATCTACGAATATCACTTAGCAAAATATACTTTACAAGAAACTTCTTACCGCTAGTAAGAAAGTAGCTATAGCGCATCCATACTCAGTGTACGAATAAAACAACACAGTTTATTTAGTAAAGCCAAGTTTCTTAAGATGGAGTTCTTTCAAGCACAATCTTAGCTGACCATTATGTCTTACATTTCTCGAAAGCTCAGATAAGAATGGCGCAATTAGAATTAACTTGACATAAGCCCTTGGTAAAGAGATATTTAGGGTCAAAGGTTGATGAAACTTGAGTGTTAGCACAAATCACTATGTATTATGTGTATACAAAATCAGCTATTAAAAACCAAACACCTACGCCTGTAAGACTGTAAGACATTGCTATAAACAAAGTTTTATTAACGTTTGAACCTAAATAACTCTTCATCAAGGGCCCATGTCGAGTTAATTCAAATTACGCTTTTCTTAGAAGGATCTGAGCTTTCGAAAAAAAATAAAAATTAGACGTAATGGTCAGAGGTTAGAGAGAATTATGTTTCTTGAGGAGGGGGGGGGGGGGAATAAAAATCGGAAAATTTTGGTCTTAGTAATTCTTGAACGCTTCCTTACTATTATTTAGGATTAGGAAGCTACTTGTAGAGTTGTAATTGTAATTTCATATTAACACTTTTATTTGATTATTAATACGAATATATTTGATATTTACTTCTATAGAAAATATTTTTACTATTTCTATGTTTTAATATCATGAATATTCTAGAACGGATTTATTAGGCCAGAAATTGCTGCATTTGAATCACATCATTTAATGGGAAAGTTTGATAATTTATTACTGTACTTTTTGAATACATACCGAGCTACTACATGTAAAATGTCAAAATTCTTACCCACCATAACCCGTACTGTTTAGAATTGAATAGTTTTACCTTAAAATTAGAAATAAATATACGGCATCATGAATGTCATGAAAACATGTTTTTTTGAGCAGTGTTGACAACACGTGGCCTCTTCCATGTTTTCTTACTATTTACTTGTCCCCAAAATTTTTGCTTTGGGTTATTGCGTATCTTCTTTTATTGAATTGTTGCGTTACTTGTTTAGCCGAAAATTATTTGTTAAAATCATCTACAGGTTTTGCAATTAGCAATCAACATGAAGCCAAATCGGTTGCTAAATAAATGAAAGAGCTGAAATGTGGAAGGATGTAATTACTTTCCGCTTTGTTTGTTCACAATTACTTTCATTATAATATTATGAATCACCAGATTCAGGTTCTGAGAACCGTTCATTTGTCTGGATCCTTTTTATTAACATGTAAATGTACAACGGCTGGGCGACAGGTAGCCAACCATTGAAAGGTTATACTCCTTTGAGTGATAAAAAATTAATAGCCATCCACTAGAATTTATTAGTGGTAACCTTTTAGCAAAAGATGACTAACATGAAGAAAATCTCCATGGCACGAGTTTCATAAGGTTGCTGAGTAAAGCAAAGCAAAGACCCGCTTTTCTACCTACTGGACCTTTCCTAATTATCCGAATTCATAATCTTTTCTCCTCAATTTAAATTCATCATCACTACATTATTGCATCACAAAAACATAATGTCTTGTGTTGATTCTGTTGAGAATGGTAATGTATATCACCAATGTAGGTATATTAATGTAAAGCATAACAAACTGCAGAAGTTGCATTAACATTTCTTTCATTTTTTGTTGAGAAATGCAATCATTGTTTACAATTGCGGATACATCCTTTGGCAGGAGTGTTGGGGTAGCATGTGTGGACTAGAGGTGTATGTAAAGATAACTTAGATAACCATTTATTACGCCCCTGGGTATTCTTTGCATTGAGAGATGCAGGGTGGTCGGCTCTTAGTCTGAAAAAAGAGTAGTTGATTTGATACAAAGTTCTAGGTGGTCGGGGCGGTTTCTAATACCCATTATTAGATATCTGAAAACTAATGTACAAGCACACCTTCTTGGCAATTAGCTAATCTCATCTCACTGTTTGTTAATTTAACATTGTGTTATCAATGTAGGTACTCTCCGCAGTCAAAGTCATACTCATACACATGCTACACTATATGTCATATTCTATACCACATCAAAACTGTACGATTATGTAAGAGCAGCATAACATTATTATACCTAAAACTATTCTCAAATGTAGAAGAATCTACCATAGGTACCTATACAGGTATGTGATGGCATTGTATTGCATTGTCTATTGTGCACCTGTATTAGGTATGTAGGTAGGTCGCTAGGTGTTTTATTTATTATCATCCATGTACGAGTAAAAGTACCATTACAGAGGAAAATGTAGGTATAAATACAAGAATACTGCGTATGTGAATTCGACAGATATGAAATACTCTGCATGTACAATCATACTTACTGCATTCTACGATAGAACGTATCCGCAACCACAAGACTGGTATTTAGATTCCGTTTGCGATTATTGGAATATGAAATGATGAGAACGAAAAGTCCTTCAAAAATGAAAATGTGATCTTGACTTTCCTTCGTTCATTTCATATTATGTGTAACCTCTATGTATATCAACTGGACGTATGCAGTATTTCTACCTGGGAATTCCGATGAGTAGTATGCATAGCAGTGGCTTTAAAAAGCATGCAGACATAATTTTAAATCATGTACATATCTAGTACACCTATTATTACTAGTGGACTACTATAGTATTATTACATGCATATGCAACGTAATTTGATAGTTAAAACTATATTAGAATAATATGAATGGACACTTGTTCGTGATTTTATGCTAGTAATGCAATCATCATATTGTGCAGAGATAGTGAAATGATAGTACACTGCAATCATAAGTGACGATATTATGCATTGTATAATATAGGTATGTATAGATATGAGTATGAATAATATATATGTACATACACAGGTATATGTATATTATGTATATGATAAAGCGTTGTATGTATGTATGAATAAGATTTATATGTGATGAGCAATGAAGACACAGTGAAGAAACTCTGATTCGTAATCCGTATGATATGTTAATGAATGTTAAGGCCGTTTGAAGCCAAATGAAGATAAGTGCATTAGTACCACAATAGATTGTAGCATCCTTTTCTGTAGCTTTCCTACATTTTATGTCATGAGGTGAAGTTTTGTTATTGCGATCTGAGATCACGACGTCTTCATGTAAATGGATTTTCTAAATACTACTACTGAGGATTAGG
This sequence comes from Pogonognathellus longicornis, assembly GCA_034694085.1. NCBI lineage: Eukaryota > Metazoa > Arthropoda > Collembola > Entomobryomorpha > Tomoceridae > Pogonognathellus > Pogonognathellus longicornis. The sequence goes on along the minus strand of JAQFYB010002330.1, from coordinate 2,848 downwards.
ACGTCGTAACAAGCTCGGCAAACTGCCATGTTAACATGAATTCGTATGAATTATGACTTTGTCTTGTTTTTCGGTTGTAGAGGCAAGGCTATGCATTATTACAATCATGTATCCTGTGTTTCCCTTATAAAATGAATAGAAAAGACAGACAAAGCCACATCTCTGTAATTCAGTCTCACTGTGTACCTGTGGTGTTGTGCACAGCACATTTGTCTGAAACTGGCTAATATAAAGACACAAAAACCTCGGCGTTGGATGTGTATTATTTCTGTGCAGTGGTGAGCAGTTAATTTTCCTCACACTCTCCTTCTTCCTACTATTTTGCATCATCATTGATATTTTAAAACAAAAGACAGCTTTCGTGCTGTAGTTCTTGCTACGACATTAACAAGCCATAATTTTTCCACAACTTCAAATTGTAACAAAGAGAAAACATTTTTCTTGACATTAAACTTTATTGGTACACCTTTTCTATTCTTGGGTTTTCTTTCTTACTGCCAAGAGATAATAATAAGAGCTAGTTTTTAAAAGACTTTTAGTATAATAGACTCAACGTACAGCATATTAGAACTACTTTATGGTATTTCACCTTTGTAGTAGTATTATTATTCCCTGGAAGAATGAATGGTCTTTCTTTTCAAGAAAAGAATGGTCTGTGTAGCTAGCTTCACCGATTTTTAAGGACAACGACATTTAACATTCTATTTCTGGATCTTGTACTAAAGAAGGAATTTTCTGAAAGTAATATTTTATAACATTAATATCGTTACCTACAACATTTGTATTCATTTTCTCACTTTTTAGGGAACTTGCACTCAACAAATAATAATGATACAGTGACGACAGTGAGTCATTTGTCAGCGAGCTATCAGCTATCCCTTAAAACTTACATGATATTTACGAACAAATGCCCAACTAGAATAAAAGTTTATAATTAAGCAGCATATAATATGTAATAATTACATACTAAAGCTACTAAATGAAAACATTTTATTTCAAAATTCCTAATAATGCATAATATATCCTCGTCGTAGTGGGTCATTGTGTATGCCAGGTTTTTTATTACTATAATGACTTGATTACTATGATCTTAATAAGATATGAAAAAGCGTGTATTGCCCTCTTTACAATAAAAACAGGGTGCCTCATAATATATCCTGTTGTTGAAACAATAACAAGACTGGAGAAAATCGAAAATAATGGGCCTGTTGGACAAAAGAATAAAGAAAAGCGTGGAAGGGATTTGGTTTTTAAAATAAAGTTGGAAAAATTGGGTGCGATTGTGAGGAATAAAATTAAGAAAATATTGGGGTTATTTGGAGAGGAGAAAAATTATAATGGAATTTAGAGAAATTCAATGTTTAAAAACATGAATAAACTGATTCGTCGTCGCATTTGAAAATAAATTAAATAAAAACGTTGGAAGCAATGAAGAAAGTAATTGTCTATCTGGTGTTATAAACAAAGTTCAGCTTGCTGACATCAAATGAAAGCATGCAAGCACACCTGTTCCCGCGCGGAGCTCGTTCACTGATTCAATAGTCACCATTAGATTTCTTAGAATTTTTTCTTACAAATTGAATGGGCATTTTTGCTATTAGTAAATGGTATGTGCGTGTAGGAAGACATAAGTGTCATAATGGTTTATGTCATTTACTATAATATCAACGCGATATCATTCACACATTATACATTACGACTTTGAACTTGTCTACTTATTATCTATCTATAGATATGTTTCTAATTGCATCAGGAAATTGATTAAACAAGTCTGTGCTACAAATTTTAAGCATATTAGGTATATATAATCCTACATTTCTCCAAATATCTTATTTGTGCGTAAATCTGTCATTGTGTTAGTAATAGAGACATCGTTGGTTTATTTCTGCTGTCATCATATTTATGGTATTGTAATTGTAACACCCGTTAAAAATTAGTACGTCCCTATACCCTACCGGTGCATGTATTAGGTAGGTAGGTATATATTTATTTATTGTTTCATTTTCATTTTTACAATCATACCATCTGTAAATCGAGTTTGTCAAATAGTTGCATGTACTACCGTTGCATGTATATAATATATATACGTTTATTATTAGCCGTAAAGTTTTATCTGAATGAATCTGCCATAAAAGTTTTTTTACATACATTGTACCGCGGTGTATCTGAAGTTTATCTTACAGATATTGTTACGACCATGTAGCGTGTAATGGGTATGGAATGTATATATTTGGTCATAAAGTTAAAAAGTAGCTACATAATAAGTTGTGCTAGGTATTTCTAGTAAGTACATGGTTTGTAATCTTGATATATTTGTAGGTACCGACAGATGTATAGATACATATTTATATTTGAATGTTGTCTCCAAGACATTTAAAGCGACACTGGTCTTTTTTTCAGTTTCCCTGAGTGACTCAAGTTTCAATAAACAAATCGATAGAAGATGGTAAATTCGGATTTTCGGAGAGGACACGGACTTTTGGTCGGGATGGCATTGTGTTGTCTCGCCATGGATTTGTCTGTGGCAAGCGGAGAACTGCGGTGGGGAAGCAGGGGCAGCAAAAGCAGAGAAAGTGTCCCTTCCACTAACTCTTTCAGACAAGAATGCAAACGCAATGAAGACTGTCCTTTAAACTATTGCTGCACGGTCGGTTAGTTTAGACTTAGACTATATATTACACATTATAATACATATACCTTCATATACATTGTATATTACAGCTCTGCTGCGTAATTTAGTAGAGTTTTCTTACAAGTAAGTGTGTAGGAGTCCCTAGTCACACAAACTTGATGGGCCAGCGTAGGCCCAATGATGTCGGCCAACCGCCGAACTTGGCCATCTTGCCTA
>JAQFYB010002329.1:0-25321 GCA_034694085.1 Pogonognathellus longicornis | reverse complement strand
TTGAGTGTTAGCAATACAATTATTGTAAATTGAAATGGTAGTCATTCTGAAAGTAATGTATTCAGCGCATGTATACATGTAGTATTATTTGCAAAGTCTTTATGGACTCATTTAGTTTCCAGGCTATGTATGATTGTAATATTATTAGTGAGTAGTAATTTAATTGTATGAGAATTATCTTAGAGAAGAATAAAAGTGGAAGATGAAGTTCCAGACGAAAACTCAATTGGTACATAAAAGAGCTATCTCTAATTTTAAAGTAAAATTTCTTTCATTGACTCAACTCTGGGCAATACAGACACAGATGGAAGAGGGCAATACAATGCAAGATGTTATGTTATGGTTCAGCCTTGTGTTTGTGTGTACATTTTCCTTAGTACATTACATATAGACAATAACACTGCTATTGTACGTGTACACTGCTCTACTGTTTTAACTTATAATATTGGCATTTCGCTATTAGTAATTCCAGCTATTCAGTATAAGTGTTATACCGTGAGTGAGTGTATGTCTGTGTGTGGGTAGATGTTTAAGGAACTTAGGTACATACGTGAATATATACACTAAAACGGTTCCCATACATATTTACTACATGAATAGAGCTTGTAAAGGTAGCAGCCAACATTTATGTTAGTTAGTTAAACGTTAGATTGTATGCATGTACTTGTGTGCATATAAATGAATGGAAATATCTAGTCGTTTAATGTTCCTTAACATTTACATACCACTCTAGTGCATATTACTGGCTCGCTTCGAGCACACACACATAGAGATTTGTGCTTTTTCTGTGTGTTATATTCACTTTCCTAGTACTAGGTATGCATGTAATGTATGTATAAATGTTTTTCTATACTATTTGGTTGCTTACTCATTCTTCATATCAATTTACGTGTGTTGCACTGTTAGACTCTAAACTCGAGTCCAGTCAGAGCTATAAAATATACCAGAAGAACGTACAGGACATACAAGACATAGAGAGCGAGGGATAAAGTGTATTATTATAGTTATATAGATTAGATAATAGGGTACATAAAGATACGGAGGAGCAGCCGTATGTAGAAAAGGAACCGACCGATCGTGGTGAATCAGAGCAAGTCAAGAAATACTCAAAATAATGGCAGGCTTGCCGAGCTATTTCCCATAATCGGAAAAACGAACCGCACACTTTGACACTACCCCAGGTATGATGATTTACATTTTTCACTAACTTTTGCCAAATTTATTACACTCTTAACCATGCAATTAGTATTCCTTAGAAAAATGTGCATAACATATACATAGTCCAAGTTTATAAATAAAAATACTAAGGGGGTTTCCCATTCTTGTGTGTAGATAGAGTGTATATATAGGGACAGTGTGTTGTAAACGCAAACGACACAAACTACCACTATAAGTTAACACAAAGTTAACTATTTAGGTAGGTAGAACAGTATTTACATATTAAACTCACAGCCCTAAAGACAATTTCTTGTCCTTGTGTCACCTATGTAGTTTATATGTGCACTGACTCTGTACTTTTTACACGTTTCACCAAGTAAGTCAAGATTGTGAGAATTTTTGCTAACTTAGCCTTAGCTTACCATGTATAGTAAGTGTTTTTGTAAAGTAAGTGGCAGTACTGGTAGTGGCACTGGCACTGTTATGTTGGTGTATGGTGTATATGGGATTGTGATTTTGTGATGTGCATTAGGTATATAGAATAAAAATAATATCCCAGTTAAGCAAGTCTACTTACTGAACTGATTGACAGTAAAGGAGAGCAAAGACAAGTTTGTCAATGTACAACTTTAATATAAATACATGTGATGTACTTCGAATACACAGAATTGACAGACCATCCCAGTTTCCAATGAGTATGTAATGTTGTAGACATACATTAAACGAATCATTCGATTATTGATCTTACATTGTGCGTTTTTGTTAAGTATCTAGTATCTACTGGTATGTGTGCCTACTTATTATTTTGCTAAATGCACTCTTGATGATCTCATTGTTCATTTACATGAGTGTGTACTATACTATCTGTATGGAGATTTTGTGTGCGCAGTGAACTGCAATTTTACACCATTTCGATAGAAATTGCAGTGTTCTATTCACATACTTATATAAAAGTAGTTTAGTTCTATTTCTCACTGCTCCTATTCAAGAGTGAAGACTACTAATATTAACGAATCAGTTTATCTGAGATTTACTTTTGTTAGTTGCAAGTTGCAATTGCAAGAAAAATATCCACTAACATTAAGTAGCTTTCACTTTTTGAATGTGTGCCTATATAGATACACGTTACTACATTAATGCTAAGCTGCAGAAGAGAATTCTTTAAATGAAATTGATCTTCTCTGTGTTCTGGTGGTACTTTGATGGAAACCACAGAAGAATATTAAAGCTTAGTGTATAAGTTTGAGTTCTTTTGTACAAACCGAGTTGAAAAGAATGAGTAATATCTGTTTATTAATCAAAAATAATACGTATATATACACAGTACTCTTACTAAATGTGGAATGTGAATGTAAAATGTGATTGTTAGCGTGTGTCTATGTATGTGTATGATATTGTGTGCCATAGCATAGGTGTATCTTTAGATTGTAGATAGGACAAGAGAGATATCAGTATTATATCAGTACACAGAATGAAAATGCAAACTTTGTATATAGGAAATGAGTAGTTAATATTTATAGTTTAAGTTCTTCCTTACAGTTTATGAGTTGATTCGATTCGATTCAGTTGACATCATTCATTGTGTATTTGTATTGTGTTTGCGTGTGGTTTCCATTGAATTCTATGTGATTTTCTAATGATATTGTTGTATAGAGAGGCAGAAAGAAAGGGGATCGAAAAAGTAAAAACTGAAACCCAGCCAAGGATAAGGAATTAAGACCACTGCGCAAGAAATAACCGTCAACGGACAGTAAATGAGAAAGTAAACTTGTCTGGGCATTGACTACAAACAAACAACAAACATCTTTAGGTGACGAGTTTTGGACAAACGCCAGGACAGGAGGTAGACAATACACAAAGATTTTTTTGGGAATTGAATTCTATCCAAGCTGAATTTCTCAACCATGTCCAGTTTAAAACTTGGTAAGGAAAATGCAAATTAAAAATTGGAAATGACTTGGTTTCTCATGTGAAATCGAGAGGATTGACAATTAATAATTGATTGTTTCTATTGGGACTTTTCTCTCTCTCTGTGTCGTTCGTTATCGTGATTGTTGTAAGTTGAACAGTTTCGTCTAGTAAATTAAACCTCCTAATAGTTGGTTTGTTGCATTTTGACTAGAAATACCTGTATAATACATTTTGTTTTGTTTTTAGTTAAGTACATTGCAAAACAATATAATTTCCTTAATTTCTAAAGCCCAAGCAAACCGCATACAATATGAGTCTAACTAATCAATGAAAATGTATTCTAATTACTTATTATTTGTTCTCAAATGACAAATTAACTAAATGATTTCCGTAGCATATTTTTGATATATTTTTAATTCAACTTTTTTTAGCGTACAAAATAGAAAACATTTGCATTAAAAGATTGATACTAAGTCTGGACCACCCAAGACGAGAAGATTTTATATTTTGAATTTAGTTTTATAATTTGAATTTTTGAATGTCGTATATTCGCTTGTATAATTTTTTTACAATAAGAATTATTAATACAATCTTTAGAATTAAATTAATTGTGTTTGTCCGTTTTATGCACGAGTTGTCCTCTTAAACGCTACAATTAAGTCTGATTTCTTATAGATTAGGGTTTGTGAATGATGGTTAGTTTGAAATTATTGTAAGCAACAGCAAGTTATTAGTATACCATATATATCTGATTTGTTTCGTCCTCGTCTGTATAAAAATTAGTTTTGGGTTTATGTACAAGTCATTATCGTCTCAATTTTTAATTTCATTTTGTTTACTCATTGTTTGAATGAATTTTTAGATTGGATTGCGTACAATATGATTTACATGGTTAAGTAATGTAGTATTGTGGTGTAATAAGTTTCACATTGATAATGTTAAATTAAATTAGTTTTCCTGATTTAGCAATAATAGTATAATCTAAAATTGTGTATTGTGTTCATTCACATACGCATGCATTGCATGTATCATGTATGTGAATGCAATGCAACTCATTGATTATGTATTATTATTGCAGTAGTATAGTAACAATTAGTCATTCTATCGTTTCAGCATTTTGTACAATATGGGATGTTAATTGTATTTTAATTTTTTCGTCGCAAATCTAGGAAAAGGGCCAATGGACGAGTTTTGTTATGTGATAGCTAAATACGACTACACGGCTCAAGGAGCACAAGAATTAGATTTACGAAAAAACGAGAAATATTTGCTATTGGATGACTCAAAGCATTGGTGGCGGGTCCAAAATGCCAGAAGCCAGTCGGGCTATGTTCCAAGTAATTATGTTAAAAGGGAAAAACCATCCATTTTTGACAGGTATGACTCATGCAAAAATTACTAAATACATTAACCAATTACAAATTACTGTAACTGTGCTAAAAACTTACACGTGAGGACCTAATTAACTAATAATACAATTTTGTATGCATCAGCATCAAGAAAAAGGTGAAAAAGACTTCTTCAGGTTCAAAAACGCTGCCAAATTCACCATCTCGCTCGATAGAAGTACCCCCCGCTACACACATTTCTCCTTCACATGGAGGCTATAATAATGTTCCTCCAGCCTCAACCTTTAAACAGCGACCACTGGATCCTCAAGAAGCCATTGGAACTGCCATAGTAAAATATGCTTACCAAGCTCAACAAATGGACGAACTGGCTTTGATTAAAGGAAGTCGAATTCTCATCTTAGAGAAATCCAACGATGGTTGGTGGAAAGGACAATATGGAAATCACATCGGGTGGTTCCCGTCAAATTATACACAAGAGGAAGGTGACGATGAAACGGTGCACACTTATGCCATGGCAGAAAATGTTCTTGACATCATGGTAGCTCTCTACAATTTTACAGCACAGGTAAAGGCAAGAAAGGATACATACAAAATGTTTGAAAAATGCAAGTCATATGAGTTCCATTAAGTTTTATCGCTTTATTATTATAATTCTATACCAACTGCTCTCCAGCAGCGTTTGCAAAGAAAGTTTGTGTATAATTTATTACTATTTTTATCATTCACTGAATAGAATGATCAGGAACTGAGTTTTGAAAAAGGAGATCGATTGGAAATTATCGATAGACCATCATCAGATCCAGATTGGTACAGAGCTCGTAACTCAGCTGGACAAGTGGGCTTAGTTCCAAGAAATTATTTGCAAGAATTGTCTGAATTCCTTACTCAACCTCTGAGAGAAACGAATGGTGTGAATAATCATGTAGCGAATAATCGAAATGTCCACGACAAATCCTACTTGGCAGGGAAGACTTGGTACTTTGGTAATGTGTCACGCTCACAATGTGATCAATTACTAAATGAACGGGGTCTTGATGGTGACTTTCTCATTCGAGACTCAGAGACTAACGTAAGTTATTTTATGGTACATACACAATTTATTATAGGTCTATGGAACATGAAGTAAATCAACCTCAATTTTAATGTATTTTAATGTACAGTAGTGGACATAAAAAAATTCCAGTCTATTTGGGGGTTGTACTTAGTTGTGAGCTTTTTATTCTGCGAAAGATTTATGATATCATTGTGCTTGTATTGTATTTGCAGGCGGGTGATTTTTCCGTTTCACTCAAAGCACCCGGAAGAAATAAACATTTTCGAGTTCACGTGGAAAATGGTCAGTTTTGCATTGGGCAGAGAAAATTCATTAGTTTGGATCAATTGGTAGAGCACTATCAAAGGGCTCCAATCTACACAAATCAGCGAGGAGAAAAATTGTATCTCGTCAGAGGTTTGCCCCGACCTCCGAACACTACTTGTTGATAAAATAATTAGCTTTATAGATTGCTAATTTAATTGAATAAGTGCATTTTCATTTGTTTGTTGACCTGCGAAGAAAGCTTCAAAACAAACAATACTTTCCTTCGCGTGTCCACCAGCTCTCGTTTTTTCGTTGCTCATCTTCAAATTCTTTCCTGATAGACTTTGCGTAATTTTTGACTCTTAATTAATTGCCCAGTTCTACAGCAATACAATAGACTCATCCCCACGAGGGGAATTTTGTTATTATAAGTATTTATTGCCGTGAATGTCTCATTTGAAGAAGCATTATAAATAATATTTATTGCTGTATGTGTAACATGTGTGTGTACTTATATAGCTTGCAACACGACTATCTCAGTTAGTCAATTTTCGTCCTGTCTTCAAAGTTAAATCTATAAAAACAAGGGTCAAGATTTACGTAATGATTCTATTGTAACTGAATTCAGTTTGTTAGTTCAGTTAAAGTGAAAATGTACTTGTTTGTTTGTTGTATTATTGTATTCATAATTATTTGTGACGAGTGTTCAGTTTGCGTCGGAAAAACAAACCAACTCACTACTAAAACTAATTAATTCCTAATTTGATTTGTGACTTTTTGTGTCACAATGAACAAATGTTTTTGTGTCATGTATCGTATATTATTATTATTAAGGGATGTAATCTCGTTTAGGATGGAAATAATGAAATGATCCATAAGTATAGTATTGTACCACTAATTAATTAATTAATTACTATTTCATACTCAGCGTAGTGCAACGAAACAATTTAGAGTTTACCCATAAGTAAATTAAGATTAAATCTATGATACGTGGTAAAAAAGTGTCGTTGCTCATGAAAACAAATTAGTTGTATTGTAGGTAGATAGAAAAGTACCGTACCTTTACGATACCATTATTGAGAAGGACGAGAAGGGAAATGAAATGAATTGTGGGATGCCAATTTACTAAATGTTGAATCTTATTGTAAGCAATTATGATTGATAAACATAAAGTATCAAAAAATACCTTGTAATATTATGAAGTGTCACCATTCAAGGCAGCTGGAAAAATAGAATTTAAATATGGAATTTATGTTGTTGACGATGTTGCCTATGAAATTGTCCCTAGCTCGAAATGATAGCTATGAAAAGTGTTTTTGTTTTCCACAAGTATTCAAAAATATTCATTCTCATTTCTGTGTTATTTTGATTTACTTACGTTTAAATTGATTTGTATGCGTATTTGGATAAATCATGATATATATAATGAAATTACGGTGGATGAAAGTTTCTTCTTTCTAATTTACAAATAATTAGCGATTAATTTTAATATTATACGAACAAGTCCTTGAGACTTAATTATTGTGGATTATTCATAGATTTTTGTACTAATTCATTTGGAACAGTGGAGTTAACTCACTGATGTCAGCTAATCCTCCCAAAGATCCAATATAATTATGTTACGGTTGAATTTTACTAGTCTCTCAAACTTTGTGCTTAGGATATGAATCTGCCAAGCATTAAAGGACTCATCTATATAGCACCTTCAATTAAAATTAAATGATAAAATTTGACCTGCAAAATGTATAACTATTAAAACTAACTACACATTCAATTAAATGCAACATTATTGGCATTTACAATGAAATAGTTTTCTGATAATTGTGTGATTGATTTTGTACGAATAGTGTGCGTAAAATAATAATTATTATTATACCCAAGAAAATTGGAGCAATGGTTACTTTTTTAATCATATAGCTGCAATTTTTCTTTCAAAAACTAATCATGCTCCAATTTTCATGATTATGCCTTCAATTACTTAAATACGTGTTACATAGGTACATGTTGCGTTGATTACGTAATAATTATTGACATTCGGCTCAAAAATGCGTTCAATAATTTTATTAATAACATTAACACGTTGAACTCAGTAAATATATTTCGAGGACAAAGTTTGAGATTTTTGAACTGATCTTACTTAGTATCTTAGGATTAACTTTATATTACTACCGTAAGTGTATGACGAGTTTGATAACATCTCAATAGTCTTTAGTGGTACTATTGATTATTATACACAGACAAGAATATTATTATGACATAATGAGTATACTCCATTCATAATTAATTAACATTTAATAATGTGCTATAAACTGTATATACCTACTTAAACTAATGATTGTGTTAAACATTGCACTAACTACTAACTAAACTATAAAACGTTGTATACATAATTTCGCTTGTAACGTACACGCAGCATTTATGATTAAGAAGCAAGAAGAAAAGGGAAATTTGTTGTATAGAAAGTACTGAAATACTAATTACACAATTAGCACAAGGGAAAATGATTTTCTCGCAATAAGAAATACAACTAAAGCTTGACATGGACTTGAAAAGAAACGTATGCCGATGCCACGACAGTTTTTTACCACCAATATGGAATTGGAGAGTAGAAAGAGAGAGATAATTAAAGCACTGCTTATTCGATTCATTTTGCAATTTTCAGAACATAGTGGATTTTGGTGCTTAGAAGTACTTTAAATCAGACACCAAATCAACCATGCGATGTGAAATGTCTATGCATTTGTATCAAAAAAAGTTTTTAAAAAATGTCAGAAGGTCAAGTGAAAGTTCAACGAGGATGAATAAATGCTATGAACTTTTCGTGATTTACTTTTTCAAGTTTTATACACACGAACATTTATAAATGCTAGGGAACATACAAATTATTGTGCATAATAATTGTATACCTAGGTACCTTACCTACGTACGTAAACGTACTTACAAGTATAATGGATTACTTATTGTTAGTTCATTGTGTGTGCAGTTTTTTGCAAAATTGCATTCGTACATGAATATATCGGCCATTTACGTTTGTTACTCGAGTAATACTTATATTAGAATATTGTGAAAAACCCTTTTATTTCGTTTGGGAACCAGCGGAACAATTCTGAAGTGAAACGATTGAAACTTTCCTGGTACCTCCCCACAAATACTAATTAATTAGTAATTGAACTACATTCTACTTAATAGTAGTAAAAGCTACGAATGTTTTCTTATTGTCATTTTGTACTACGTAATCTGATCAAGATTTGTTGTATCGATAACCTAATATTATAGTTGATGAATTATAACTTGATTTTGAGCTGTGTAAAATGATTCTCATGTCAAGAAAACGAATGTTGTGTTACCCAGTTGTTGTTTGAATACTCTAGCCTTTTCTATTACTTGTGTGCTGTGTAAAACTAACTTACCTTAACATTTATACCTGTATAACTATGTTAAAAAGTAATATGTATCTATGATCTATAATTACATATTACAAATTACAACATGCCTTCTTAAATAACTCATTTTTGTCGACCTATACTGTACTACTGTTATTATTGTTGTAAACCTTGTATTATGTGTCCTTATCTTCGAAGAACTGTGTGCAACATAATACATCCCTTATATAATTAAACCTTGATATAAAATACAAGTCTAACCTAACCAAGCGAACGTTTAGTATTCACGTAAATAATTTAGTCAAGTCATGCCTTGCGTGAGCTGGGCTATAAATTCCACTTATATGAATGATTTACCTTATTAATCACAATTAAGTAAGTACTACACATTACGTACGTAGCGTACACTACAAGAAAACATCCCTAATAAATAGTAGTAAGTATAATATACACAGAGAGAATATTTACACATACATGTTTTTGTACTGTTATGTATAATTAATAATGTTTAGTATACCTCATTTCCTCCCCTCCTATAAATGAAAAGAGGCATTATAAATGCAGTACAACACGATTATGTTTTGTACTGTTTACACTATTATCACTGTTGAGTTGAATCGTATATAGTTTATAAATAGTAGAATGACCGCAGACAGAAAATTATAAATTCCGTTTGTACAATGCTAACGTTTTTCCCCTTTCCATCCTTCCTTTCTTCCCTGATAGTAAATATACATACTACTTACACAAGAATCCATGAAAGTAAAAAATGGAAAAATACGAAAGAAATACATAGCGTGAAGTGAATTGTGGAGATGAAATTCTCATAAGTTTTTTGGAATTTTCTACTAATTTTCGTTAGTACGAAATGATCGAGCCATGTAATGCTTCCTCGTGTTAATAATAACGAAAGATGGTTGAAATCTATTAACCTTGTCTCATTTATTTTGCATTAACATTTCTTGCATGGAAAGCACTACAGAGCGGTATCAGCTAAGGAATTCCTCACAGTCATAACGAGAATGTACTCCAACTATGCACAACTCTACCGTACCACAATCATAGGCAATATTATGCATTACTCCACTATTCTCAACTACTTTTACAAGTCTCAAGGGTAAAATGCAAAGTATAATGTATGGATCTCCAGAGCATTTCCTTATATTTACTCTACATTTTCGTCTTCTCTTTCTCTTGCTTACAGGTAAACTTTGTTTTTTCTTGATTTCATCCTCTTCTGCATCTCCACTGTAGTCTTCCATCTCATCTCGTTACGGATATATATCACCCACTTGTCATTATTCGGTTGTCGTCGCATGGCATCGTATTTGTATTAGTGTATGGTTTTTGTGACTATAGGTGCAGTGATGATATTATGCATCTATGCATGTATCGAAGTATAATATGTATAAGTACACTCCATATGGTTACACACTCTCACACCAAAAACAAATTCCGAACAGATTATGTATACAAGTCACTTACATTCCTGTCATTTCTTCATCTTTGACTTTGGTTCATTGACTACAAATAGCTCACCATACTTTCAGCATTCTGTACATTCGACTGCAGTCAAGGAGAAGACATCGAGCCAAAAAATCAGAGACAAGGTAAGACAAACAACCAGATAGCAGCAGAAATAGCGATGTGCGTGACATGACAAGACAATGAATGAATATCTTCAAATATTTCCTTTTCTATTTCATTCCTTCATTCAGAACAGATACATAACACGCGTAACACAAATACATATGCAATGCAATATTCTTGGCAATGATTTACTTATACCTGTAATTTACATTATTTATTTTTTATTTTGTCGATAGTCGATACACATTCATACATAATATGAATTATTCAGTACGACACATACCCTCACTTGTTCGAATAACCTGCATTATTGCATGAAATAAGGAAATTTTTATATTTAACAAAATTATATAGCGACTGTCAATTGAATATCTTATTTGCGGGTTTCATGCTTTTATTGCCACTAAAACTGCGTCACTCTCATAAGGAAACTTTTTAGTGACTTATTGACTTACTGACTTATATATCGCTGCAGACGACAATTTTATTTGCGGCAGTACGAATTTCGATCAAGTTATAGTATCATGAAGTCTCGATAATTTGATAATGAATTTCGTGTAATTGTACATCATTGTTAGGGTCCCGACACGCATCCGTGTAATGGGTATCCTCCTTTTGTTTTTCAATCGTAAATCGATCATTGCGGAAGAACACTTTCCAAATTACGTTTGCTTATGCTTATACAAGAAGAACAAAGCGCTGGAAGGATGTATTGTGTATATTATATAGGAGGTAGCTATACTAGTACATCTATCACTCGTACATTTCCGTAGTGTCTCATTATTTTGCAATGAAATCCGAGACAGTAAGACTGGAGGCGTTTTCCTACAGGAGCAAGTAAAGCAAAAAACGTAATAATAGCCGGCAGAAGCTCTGCTCTCTGCAATGTAAATGCAATGTAAGTAAGAAAAGGCAATAATAGATTCTAAACTACAACCTGTGTATACTTACTTTCTATTATAGCCAAACTAACAAGACTACTACAAGCAGTGACTGAAACCGACTCTAGTTATAACCTACGATAAGAATACCAATGAAAGTTTAGAAAGAGAGTGTAGATTGTGTAGTAATGGACTGAGTCGTTGTGTGAATACAAATTTCCTTTAGTGCTGTGTAAATGATAAAGTGTTATATTTTATTTTTATCTTCAGTGCAATCACAGGGATGTCTTTTATTTCCTTTGAAATACTACAGTTGTTCTTTGAGTTTGATCGGATGCATTTAATTTACAATCTTTCTTTATTACCTACTAAAAGCAATTTGCAGTGCACACATGTCATTCATAACAACATAAATAGTAATCTAGTTCGGAATCATATTGTTTCTTCCGGCTGTTGACTCGGGTGTCATAAAATTCCTTGTCACACAGTCATTATTATTATCATTTTTGCATGTATGTGTCATGTTCATCTGCAGCGAGAGACAGGCCGACTTAGCACTTTGACGTATGACGTACTTTTGTATTTCTGTGAAACGAGATGAGGGATAAAATATTAAAACTGTATGACACATCTCCATTCACCATACACTCACGATACACTTTATGCATTCTAGTAATACAACACGGACTAAAATCGACTACTCCATTTACATTGCCGGCGACTCACTTCTTTCACGTGCGTTAATACTTTATGAATGTAATCATTACGCAATTATGTGACTCACCCAAACACAATTCGGCAATGAAACTCACTTTGGATTTTTCTGCAATTTCTTTCTTTCTTTCTCTCCCATTGTACGTATTGTCTGTGTATTTATAATCGCCTATTATAATCGGCTCCATACATTCATTCTCTAAATATACACAATACACACCAACTCTCATTTATCTTGCCAGCAAATCCATGACCGAGAAATTTTCCCCACACACAATATCTGATTGAACCAACACACTGTTCTAGTAGTGCATTCTAGATATGCGAATTAAAATGCTTTTCCCAGCTACTATGTGAGGTACCTACGTTCATTTCCTACACAGCATGCTGTGAATGGCAGTGTACGTCAGCGTTCGTACAAACAGAACAATACATTATGGTTTCAATCCTACACAATCATGCCGAGCTATAGACCAGTTGTTGAGCTTTCCTTGTTAACCATTTCTATTTACTATGTATACGCTTTAAGCTACCGTACTGTCAAATACAAATAGCATTGTAGCAGCAAGCCTTGTTGTATTATAGCTACAAATTATATGAAGATACATACACCGATTCATTCTGTATACGTACGTTACTGTTGTTAAGTTAAAGTTGTAAAGTCATGTAAAAGCTCGGCACATTTGCCTTCGTTTAAACAGTAGGGGTACGAAGCAGGCAAAGGGTAGTAATAGTGTGCTATAGAATACCTACACCGCTATAGTATTTCATTTCACTTTCGTTCGGCTTCTTTCAGTTCATGTTGCGTTCGTTATACAATATTAAGCATAATGTTCATTTTACTAGCCTGTTCTAGGGCTACATGTTCCATTATATAAATCGTCTACTGATTATCTAAATATGCTTTACATTTGCATCACATTGTACGTATTCCTGATTTTCTTTCTGTGCCCTGTTATGTCATGTCGGCGGTCTGCCTGGTACTAATAGTGGTAGTGTGGTAGCCTGGCAGTATCGTCACTGAATTTTAGCTGGGAGTAGACTACCGGGGATCCCTTGGTTCGTAACCCGTCTATATTATTGGTATTCCCAGTGAAACGGATCCGAACTCTGTGTGTATGTTAGAAAGAGAGAGAAAGAAGTGTCTACTTTTTCTACAGCTTTATATGTTGAAGTATAAAATATATGGTTTGAAAACTTCCAACTGTTCTGTAGAATCTATGCTGTATATAGTATTAGTATTAGTAGTAGTCTCTATATAAGATCTAGGAATATTATTACAGTGTGTAAAAAGCGAGCGTTGGACAAACTCATCTCTTACTCATGCGCCCTTAGCCAATATATATGTGTAGCACTATGAACTAATGCAAGATTTCCTTGAGTTAAGCTACTACTCCTATATTCTACGACTAGATATTTGGGATATTATGCCGTTTGCTTAGGCTGCTTTAGTAGTGCTAATGTTTTATAGTGATGCAGTATCTGTATGTATTACCACTGCAGCCTGGCACTATTGCTAAACTTGTAAATTCTTACAGGGTAGAGTTGCTATAGCCGAACAGAGTCACACAGAGCAGTGCTAGACAAGTTTGCAGTCTACAGACAGAATTGAATTGAGCCGAGAGGGCTTGGAAACTGAACTGCGAGCAATAGCTACGACTCTACTACAAGCTAAACCGAATTGATGTGATATCATTGTATTTACTAGAGATCTCTCTCTCTGCTAGAACTACTACTGTACTACTCTTTTATTACATACATAGAGGTAGTACCTAATAGAGATACACACTGTTACTAGTACTACTACAAGTTGTACACAGACACACACACGACTACTGAACTGTGTGTAAGTAATAATAAGTAAGCCGAGCAACTCAATTCAATTCAATCCTCACATACATACTACTCATTTGATACGTAAGCTAAGCACTACGGAAACAGCATAATATTATTATTATTGCCTCCAGTACGTGTAGAAAGCATCTCGGAGAGCCACTACAAATACAAACCTTCTCTCTGTCTGAATCTCTGTATATATTTACTGTTTATTCTATAGGGAAAGGCGTAGCGAAACTCAAATTCAGTCTGATCTCTCGTCGTGTCTACACAATATATATATGTATAGTATTATTATTTTAATATGTCTGTGTGACTGAGTGTAGACTGAGATACTGGTATGGTGTACTTGTATTAGATTCTTAGTTTTGGATATATATTGTAATATTATATGAAGTAAGTAACTACATGTTACTGTGTGTATTTGTGTGTGTGCAATCGAGTAAGTTTGTAATATAAAATAGTACATTGGAGTAGTAGGAGAAACGAATCCAATTTCAGTCCAAGGTGTTTGACAGTCTCTGCTTGACTTTAGACTTTGTAGAGTTTTACAGCTTAGGTGTAAAGTGTGGTAGTAAGCACTAATACTAATGCACTGTTTTCTACTTTTGACTTTACTTGTAGGAAATCTACAGAGATATTATAACTAGTTGAGTTGAGAGTGTGGTGTGTGTGTGGTAAAATTGAGTATTTTTTCCCCTACTACTACCAAACTCATACAGAACATCTTCTTCTTCTTGAGTCGTTTTGGATCTTTTTATAGAAATTTTCTAACCGCTTGTGTACGAATGTACGAATGAACGTACTCATACGAGCGCTTCCCCTAAAAAACAAATATAGGAAGAAGAAGACGAGATTCTGAAGGAAAACATTCATTTAAAATTAAGCTGTAAACTTAGTCACTTAGAGAGTTAGAGCCGTACAGCAGTAAGTAGCAGGAGCAATCCATGAAAGCAACAACTTCTCTACTTCTACTCAACTGACAGAGAGTTCTTCTGACTGAGTGGAAACGGAACTGAATTTCTATTCACGTTCTCTCGTTTTAAGCATAGTGATACCTTACTTACTTTTTACAGTAGTAAGTAAGTTACACATTAGTAGAAAAACTACTACAGAATATTACAGTACAGTACTCTCCTTGCCTTGTGTCCTTTCTTCTCTTGCCTTACTGTGAGTCTTTCCCTTTAAAAATCTTATATCATACATAGTGTTAAAAGAAAATAGTCTGAAAATTTATATTCTACTAGTTATATGAGTACTTGGGTAGTTAGTTTGCTAATGCAGTATCGTATACTCTTGCTCCAGTTACCACGGACAGAAGAGTGAGAGAGAAGAACACTTAATAAAAGTTCATTGAGATAAGTGTAAAAGATAAGAACAGTGTTTGCATTGTTGTACGTGTGTTTATATATCTCTTTACTTTACGGCTCCTACCACTACTAACTTACAATATTATAGCACTGCAGTGCTAGTAAAGTCAGCTAAAGCTAAGCGAAAGCTTCGTGAACAGAAAAACAAGATTCTCTCAAGTAGCTCAGCTCTTTTACACACACACATACCATACCTACATATTATATGACTGTGTATTCTCCTATAAAAAGAATCTATCTATATGGAACACATTTAATCTTGACTTTAGTTTTATACGTGACGGAAGAATCGACGAAGTAGTTGATGTTGTTAGTATTATGTGAAGTGAATTGAGTGTCTGTGAGAATTGCTTTGTATTTGTATGGGTTTAGTGGTCTGGTCTGGTGTCCCTCGCATATCGTGACTGACGTTGCGATACGTTACAGTTACACTCTACAGTTTTACCCTTTTTATACAACTGACTTGAAATCCGGTGACTTCATTTTGGGTGGGCCTTTTTCGCCTTCCTCCTCTGACTGCCATATACTAATATAGATCCTTGGCTAACTTTATGCTACATTAAACATCACTTATGCCATCAACAAAGACTAAAGACAACCAGTCAACTAACTACACAATAAACTTTTTAAACAGAGCAATTTTTCACAACACGTCCCTCTTACAAAACACGCATAGTGAAACACACTCAAAAAACAAACTCTTCCATTGTGCTTTCTGTTTACATTATTACTATAATATTAGTAGTACATACTACACATAATAACTATACAACTACCTATACTCTCTGCCACAATAAAGTACATATTATATTCTTACAACAGTGCAGTGCACATAGAGTTCTACCGCAACAGCTAACTGCAACTACAAGGTACTTATAAGATTTAGGTTACATTTACACACAGCTAATTATAAAGTTGACATCTCGTCACATTTATATAGTACAGACCTACAACATAAATCCTTCTGCACACAGACTCCAAGAAGACTGAATGAGATGATCTTATCTTATAGTTGGATCCCGACACGAGATAAATAAAATTATACTTTGCATTACACACACACTTAGTTACTACATACATAGACATCCACAATATACCTTACTTACAAAAGTATAAGCGGGCATTATTAGCCAGACTTATAAAGACAGCTTTGTAGTGCATACAAAGCTGTGGTAATTAAATTGCAGTATAATATACACAAGGAAAGTGATTAAAGTGAAATGTCGAGTGGCCGACCGATTAAATGTGTTGTGGTGGGAGACGGGACAGTGGGAAAAACTTGTATGCTCATCTCGTACACGACAGATAGTTTTCCTGGAGAATATGTGCCTACTGTGTATGTTCATTTATGTTTAAATATGTATTTACTATCACTAAGTATCATTATCTCTTAACAGTGTATTCATTTTATGTATATACAACAATGAGAATAATTGGGTAATTTAAATATTTGTGTGTGCAGATTTGATAATTACTCAGCTCCAATGGTTGTGGATGGAATTCCAGTTAGTTTGGGACTTTGGGATACGGCAGGGCAAGAAGACTACGATCGCCTTAGACCTTTGTCATATCCTCAGGTAAACAAACTACAAACTCATTCTTTCATTAACAATTTGAAAAAGCACGTATCTGTTGAATTGGGATTAATGAATAAAAATTCTGCTGTATTTTTATTTTAGACGGATGTGTTCCTCGTATGCTTTTCAATAGTCAGTCCATCGTCTTATGAGAATGTTACATCTAAATGGTATCCCGAAATTAAACATCATTGTCCAGATGCTCCCATACTACTTATAGGTGAGTTTTCCTTAGCAAAGGTTAATTTCATGCTTTATTAACATTGCCGTAATGTGATTAATTTCATGCGATAAATGAAAGTGCATAAATACAATGGAGTTTTTACATCCTTTAATTAATGAAAGATGTTATCTTGATTGCGTTGTTGATGTGATGTGAATGTTTTTTTGTACTTTGATAAAAAGGAACTAAATTGGATTTAAGAGAAGATAAAGAAACTTTATCTCAGCTGGGAGAACAGGGTCTAGCTCCTATAAAACGAGAGCAGGGTCAAAGATTAGCTAATAAAATCCGTGCAGTGAAATACCTTGAGTGTTCTGCTCTCACACAACGTGGACTACGACAGGTAAATAAGTCACGAAGTGTTTGTAATGTAACAGCTGCTTCTAATATGAATATTTAACATAGCATAGGTAGGGACTAAGTAGGTAATTTAAAACACATGTTCATACTTAAATGTTTGTTTAATTTCACTAACTTTCTTTGTATAAAGGTTTTTGATGAAGCTGTAAGATCAGTTTTGAGACCTGAGCCACTTCGTCGAAGACAAAGTAATTGCATCGTTTTATGAAGATTATGCAGATAAAAAAAATCTATTTGAAGTTTTTCAAAGCAAGCATCTATGATAAAATATACTCCTACTACTACTACAGCTGAAAATCATCTACTATAAATGCTTCGTACATAATTACTACTAAAAGGAAGTAGCTCGAAAGAAATGAAAGGCAACTATCCACAGTTATAAGGAAAACACTGATATACAAATATAAAAAGTAATCCGAGTGCTATAGTAAACCATACAACTACAATACAACTTAATTTTTAAATTATGTACAACAGTGAAAGAACATACTACTACAACTATACAGAAGTGTTTAACAGAATATCTCATTATACAATATTGTACAATTCTATAATGGGAAACTCAATTAAAATTTTGTCGTATATAATAGCTACTACAAAAGTGAGCATGTATGGAATGAATTTACTAAAGGTAACCCAACCGAACTGAAAATTGTTACAACAGAAAAGAATGAAATGTATTAGAATTAGAAGATTTAGCTAAGTAAAGTAACTAAGTAA
This sequence comes from Pogonognathellus longicornis, assembly GCA_034694085.1. Classification (NCBI taxonomy): domain Eukaryota; kingdom Metazoa; phylum Arthropoda; class Collembola; order Entomobryomorpha; family Tomoceridae; genus Pogonognathellus; species Pogonognathellus longicornis. Next base: position 6,946 of record JAQFYB010002329.1, on the reverse strand, counting down.
ATAAATTAGCTAATTCAATGACATGATCTAGTTAAAATACTACCTATATGTAACTCTTACATAGTAGGAGAATATTATGCACATTGAAATTATTTTAAATGTTGCACTGTAGCGTTTAGTTGTACTAGCTCAGTTTATATTGACACTACAAAACAATTACAGAGGTTAAGTATAGGTAGATACTTCATTCTCTTTATTTAAGTTATGTCTAAGAGTATATTGTACGTTAATTTAAGCTCTAGTTAAATAATAATGTACTACGATAATTACGAAGAGACTAAATTGTTCGAGTAATAAATGTAATTAGCCACCTAAGCAATAACTTTGAGAAAATATACGAATATATTTACATTTTGTACATAGTATTGTATTTAGTAGTATTGATTTGTGGAAACTTCAAGTATTGTCAGCACATGCACTGCAAAATGCTAGTCAAGTCAACTGGTTAATCTCTATAAAGAATCGTTTTAATTAAATTATTGTATTGTACTGTACGTTTATAGTTTGAGTGTGTAATGCAAGGAAAAGAGTATTGAGAATCTAAGGTTGATCTGATTGTTGTGAGATAAATACCTAAGGAGAAGATATTAATAATATGGTTCCCCCTATAATATACCCTGAAATGCCATGATGCAGTAGTTTTCCAGCTGTGTGTCCACGAATTTTTCATGAAAAATGCAACAAGAAACATTTATTACCTTTATACTATAACATTGTACTTACACTTATACCAATATGCCAAAATGCTATAAAATACATTACCTATACTGTGTATAATTATAAATGAATTTTTATTGTGCTTCTACTCTATCGGTACTAAAAGTGTAAATATGTTTTTGCATGCGTATGACTTATGTATATTTAAGTGTATAAAATAATCTTGCATGAAAATCCATGTGAATCAGAGGTTAAGAACCTGGAGCTGAAAACCATTTCGTAATAACTTCAAACGTAAAATTTCAACGAGTCTAACAATTAACGCTCTAGTTTAAAAATAACAAAGACGATGATGTTTATTTACTTACAACTAAAGTAATTAGTAACTAACTACTACTACCTACCTTAACAAATTATGTAATTAAATTGTACCATATTAATTTAGCATATAAATGAACATCCATTTGAAACGAAGCAAACGAATACCAGTGTCATATTACAATGATTTGTACGGAAATCAGTTTTTATTCAACTCATTCTCGATTTGAACATTTAAAACTTTTGTATTTAAAACTTTCGGACATATATTATTATTATAGTAATCTCTACAATCTCTACAAATATCTTATACACTGTACAGTGACTCTCCCTACATATAAATACAATACATAACAGTTTTTTACAGACTTATAGATTTGATGATGCTATTAATAATAACTCTACTCTAATAGCTGTATGTTAACACTACCTTGGGAAAACCTGTTATTATCTAACATCACAATAATTTGTTCCAAACATTAAACACACTTTTTACTTTAGTAATTAACAATGTGGTGGAATATCCATCGATGTCTACACCTTTTTAACCTTACTGCTACTGCTATAAATATTCACTTTTTACATCGTTTAATTTGTATACAATTACTTTTCACGAAAATGACATACTATTACAGTTACATTGGTTATTATTATAGCTATATAAATTTTAATGCTAATTACATGCACACATTATGATTACTACTCCTAGAATAACACAAAGTATGAAGTAAAGTGTACTACTAATACAATGAATAGAAGGATTAAGAATAATAGTGCAGTAAATAATATACAAACAGTATTACTACTATTTTCTTTGTCTACATACATAGAAATAGAAACATATACATTATACAAGGCAAGGTTAATAAGTTGTAACTAATTAATGAAAATACTATTGTGCCATGATGCGCAAGTAATTGATTATACCATCATTATCATCATCAGAATAATAATTAATGTACTATAGAAAAGTTACAAGTAATTAATTGCACACTGATACTTTCCAATAATTAAAAATAATATGAGATTGTGTACTACCAAGTAAGAGATAAGATAATTGTTACAGTTGGCAGTTGGTCTACGTGTAAACATGCAAAAATCTAGTTTGTAAAGTAAGTTGATTGATTAAGACTTTCAAGATGGACTTGAGTGAGAGAGAAAAGAGTTCTTGAAAAATAAGTCATGAAATTTTTTGTCAGATATAATCGTACTAGTAAAACTATGTCCACACCTATACATAATGAGTTAAAGATAAGATAATGAATGATACTAATTATTATCAGTTACCTATACGCTATTACATACTAATGGATGTGTTATGTCTTTTACTTGCTATTGAAATTGAAATGTATTTGATTGTTGATTCATTCATTGTGTTAAAATTGAAATGTATTCTAGTAGTAGACTTGAATCAAAAAGAGAGAAAATCAGATACCAGATTTTAATTATTGCTGAGTTGTGTTAAATGGTGTGGGTAGAGGTATCTTACAAAAATTTGTTGGTGTTCGTTTCGTTTATTGATTGATAAAATCTCTATCGTAGGTTTAGTGCTAACGAATTTGTACTTTTTGTACAACAATGCTTTACTATATATATATATGACAAATAAATCAAAGATCTGTCTGAATCGTTAATTCAATTCAATCGATGTAGCACTTTTATGATCCTAGCTGTCAGGATACTATCTCCTTACTTTCTACGCTTACAATAATTAAAGCTTTCTTTATAAACTCATCTTATTATACTGATTCATGGCTGTTTGTAGTATATTGTGTAGGTCAGTTCATAACTATTTATATACTGGCTCATTTCGATAAATATTTATAGCTTATTTCTGATAGTCTTTGTCTTTAATTCATTCTTTAAGACGGATTTTGTCAAATTGCTTTGCAAAATATTTTTACAGTCTAAACGATTTTTTCCCTGAAAAGTTGTGCATTTTCGTTTGCAATATTGTCAAATAATTCACTTGAGCATTGCAAAATATTGCATTTCTGCGCCTAGTAATTTTGCAAGTAAGTGAAAATAAAAAAATCATTAAAGGAAGTATAGGTTAATCTGGTTAAATTTTGCTTATGATAATCATAGTATATATTTGTTAAAAACATAATTTATTGCTTAGTTATTCCAATTTTAAGAAAGACTGTTCTTATTTTTGAGATGGATTTCATTCTTTTCCTTTGTCCATCCTTATTGCTTCAGGATCCATTTTAATAAGCCGATTTGCATTGCAAGAAGAGAAATTACAAAATTATATCTGAGAGCGACATTAGTATCACTGGAAGCACCATTATTCGGCGGTTGGCCATACCTTTTTTTGAGCTGATTAACTTTCCATTTAGCTACCTCTACGTTGGGATTTCCATTGGAACCATCAAACCATAGTCTCATACAATGTTCTTTGTCACTAACAACTTTCCAAGAATGATCCCAAACTCGCTCGCAGAAATATTCCGGAGTTTGGTAAATTTCTCTAAATGTCTTGCATGAGGATTGAGCTGGACAGATATTGACTCCATTTTTCCATTCGAAATTGCGACCCCAGTTGTCTGTGCATGTGTAGTCATTAGCACAATCTTGGAACCAAGCATTACAGTCGCTGTAGCACAGAGGAACGTTCATAAATCGCTCTCGTCGGAAGCTTTGATTAATCTGCAATAAGAGACACAAATAATAAGTTGTAAATATAGCCGTGTTATCATTCGTCTCAAATGTCCACCCGTATCATTAAGATTATGATTAATTGCCGTTGTGTGTAAGCGCTCTTAGTTTGAGTAGGTACTACACACACATACATTTAAGTTAGTATTTATTAGTATGTTGTAATATAGATAATATTTAATATAAATAGGTATGCTATTATTTACTACACAACACTACGACTATGGCATTAAGTCTTAAGTTCGTGTTATTTCTACAATTCTAAATCATATGACTACATAAAACACTTGCTCATTAAATTTAATGTGTACTTAACACCTATCATCTTTGCTGCATATAATTGCAAAGAAAAGTTCATATCGAATACGAGTAAAATTCTTTTTTGTCAAATCAGTCGAGAATGATTTGTTTTCAAACTTAATGGCAAATTAACTTAGGTATTTGCACAGTTGCCTATAAAAAATGGATGATGCTGCAAAATGTAGAAGCTCGTCATTAACGACTTCCCGGATACGTACATATAAACTTTTGTAAATGTGTGTTTAAAAATACTTAGGTATAGTTCTTTTATATATTAGAAGTTTCTCCATGCAATACAAATCTTATAAAACTAGGTAGGTAGAATTACATTTTGTACTTGTATACACAACCATGATAAAAAATCGAAGTTTCTACAATGTTCTTTCCACCCGGCTGTATATGCTTCACTCAATAGGACTCAAGAGTCAACACGTGCATCTCGTAACGTCATCATAACGCTTTGAATTCATTGATTCATCCTAGTACAATCTTATCTCAAAAGTCTTTTGCATAATATAATGTATCATTTTAATACACTTTCTTAGTAACACCTCATATGATGTAATGTTATTTAATCCTACATTATGTCTAGTACGCGTTATGAAATGATAATCATAAAAATATGAATGTCTACACATAAAAAGTGATATTAAAATGAGTGAAGAATCACCTTGACCATCCAAGGACCAATATTCGGCGAACATTCGTAAAAGCACAAATCCTGAATGAAATGCCTTTTGCATTTATCAGACATGTATCCTACATGTGAGCAATGGTTATAGTCAAAATTGTACAAAGAGTTGTAGTGAGCATCTATTGTCGTTTGTGTAGTACAGCAGGACCGATTTCTCCACGGGGAACACTAAAAAATTAATTTTGATTAGGTGAGTATAAAAGAAACATGACAAAATGTATACACACCCATAAAATTATTACACTTATATTTAAATCGTATTTTAACACTAAAGAATATCTCACTGATGTGAGTAAATTTTTATGTATGAATTTTCCTGCAGAAAAATGATGTTACAATTAATAGAACTTACTTGGTGATGTAAATCATCTTCAGGCCCTGGAGCAACCTTATGATATTTGGAATCTAAACAAAAATCCAACCTATCTTCAGGATTGTAGTTTTGGAATTTAGCTTGGCGAGGGAGAGTTGCAAAGCAAATCAATGCAATCAATCCAGAAGATGTAATCATTTTGAAATCTACTGTCTCAAATTAATAAACTGTAAAGAATCGCGTAAGAGTCTCTGTGCAACTCCTGAGTGCACAGATTCTAGTTTCAGACTAAGACAAAACCGAGACTGACACGAAAGAAATAACACACTCTTTAACTAACCGTAGAAGAGCTGTGTTTAATATGGCAATCATTCAACGAGGTTAAAGTACACTGTCACATTGGCAATTCATATTGAGTAAAATGATGTGTGTGTAGCATGGTATATTGAAACTTGTATGTATATGTGTTTTAATTACTACACAGAGACACTTGAGCTACTTGTCCTTACTAAATAAGTGTAAGTGTTGTAAATGTAAAGTAAGTGAGCGAATGCGTTCAAGTTGCGTTTAGCTTATTAGTCCTACAATTAAAGCTCCGCTGATTTGCTCTCGTTGCGTTCAGTCTATTTGACTCTTCCGTTTTCTTCTTCCCTCCACTCTGTATCTGTCACTTGTCCAATTCAAGATGATTAACAGAACGGCAGGGTTAGAAAGTCAAGTAAAGGGGTGAAATCCAAACTGCACTCAACCAGATATGAGTCAAACGAATAGAATTGCCTATTTACGAAATGAGAGATATATTTATTAAAATCAGATTGCTCCTATATACTACTCATCTTTAGTACTTTATTTAACACACATGTTTTGTACATGTAATGTACAAAACGTTTGTACAAAACAGTTCATTGCATATATGTACATGTACATATATCTATAAATATATGCTATCACATTCACAACTATGAAAATACTGTCTTACTATTTACTCTTTTATACCATACACACGTACGATTTTTGAGACTCGACTACTGTATGTCCACGCTCTATTACCATTAGACATTAATCTCAAGCTTGTGTAGCTATAATTAAGTAATAGGTTACGAAATTAATTTATGTAATGTTATGTGTGTGCGTATTCCAACTTTCAACTATCTTTGCATTGTCTCCTTTACTAAACACGTCTCGTGTGTGACCTTCGTCTATATGACTTTTATCTCTAATGCCTTCTGTCTTTGCACCTTCATAGTGATCATTACTGTCCTATCATTAATAGGCAATTCTAATATTGCTCAAGTTATAAGTATTGCTATGTACTTTTATGTAGAACCTTTGGAGTAAGTGAATCTGTAAAGATAAACACAGTTGTACCTTCACTTTACTTATTACAGCCGCTACTTGTAAAGCCTTGTGCATAGGTATGAAACTTATCTCTGCCGCCGTTTGGGAAAGAAGGAGGCGAGTGAAAGTCAAGTGCGCATATAAGATTGCAGTCTTCAACAGGAAAAAATTCACAAAGATCCCTGTCTCACGTTAACCTGAAGAGCAATTAACACTGGGATCGTAAACGGTTCAAAATTATAATTCTGTCACATCACATAATTAGTATCCCTGATGGATAATAGAATTCTGTAGTTGTTCAACTATACTAACCTAAGAACATACAATACAGTTTAAAATCTTTAAATCTAAACGCAAATCATGACAATACTATTGGTGTATTAGTAACTACCGCATGTAAATTCACATAGGTAATTTCATACCAACTACCAATTATACTATAACTCCTCCAACATAATATGGAAAACTTTTGTCTCACAAGAGTTGTATTATAATAAGGATGTAAACATATTACATATTGTATTATCCGTTGCTTGTTTTTACAACAGTAAAAGTAGAATAACCATACATGAGACCGCATTTATTTTTATTTATGCTTATTATATTGTTTACATATTCATGCAAAGTAGTAACATATAATTGTAATGGCACAGTTTAATTTGTAA
>JAQFYB010002328.1:0-25326 GCA_034694085.1 Pogonognathellus longicornis | reverse complement strand
CCCCATCCAAAATGCTGGATGTTGATGGGATGGGATGTGGCCGGCTGGGCAAAAGGATGGGATGTTTCCATCTCTGGGACAGACACAGAGCGTAAGTTTTTCAGAGAAAGTGTGGATGAAAAACTATTAATCACGTTATAGCTCAATGCATGCAAACACTAGAGAGGCAAACTAAATGAACTGTGTAGGTATATTTGTGGTTCTTTACTTTACGTGTAAAATAAAATTCCTTGGTGGAAAGTGTGTGTATGTGTGTGGGTTGTTTGTTTGGATGTAAAGTCTGGATATATAGAACGTATGGTGGAAGTAGAGTAAAAGTTGTGTGTATAGAAACACATCTGTCAAATGAAGTCAGACAGATAAGATGAAACCTACAAAGTACCATCTCAAAAGATATATTATTTGCAAGGAAGCTGGTTCGTGAAGATGCTTTATGGGCATGTATTACTCAATTTTAGTTTTTTATGTTAGACTCGAGTGTATTTATAGCCATATGGTTTTGACTAATAGTGAAACATAGCTTTAAATGAGTAAACACAAATGAAATGCGTTTGTTATCCCGTGCTTTAGCTACACTTTTCCTATTGCCAAACTCTCCAGATTTATATCACTATAAACTAAACAAAAAAATATGCTCGTGTACTTTGTAGTTATTTAGTGTGCAATAATATTGCAAATACCTGCCCCTTTCTTCACTTACTCTCTCACTCACAAAAACCTTTTAAATGCATCATGTCCCATATAGTACAGATAGAATAGAAAAATGTATTTTACTTTTAGACTTTATCATTGAATCAAGAAGTGGATTATAGCGTTCCGTTGACTAGATACAAAACAGTCAACATAATGTAATTTCGAAAAGAAATGGTGAAATATTTTATCACAGCGGCTTAGCTAAGTCAAACTTAAAGATATTAATGGAACTTGTATTGCAGATACATACACTACAACAACTAGTAGGAGTATAGTAAACGAGTGTTTTAGAATATGACTCACTAAAAAACAAATAAATACGGATATAAATACGACATTCTGTGTCCACATGACTGTGTGAGTATGTAGTATTGTTATTCATTGCTGAGAATAAAAAGCAGCCGATTGCATTGAATTGAATTGAGCGAAGAGCTACTTAAAGTTGGTTAAATGCTAACTTTTAATACTTTAATAGATACTGATAATGGCAAGGCAAGGCTAAAAGATCCAATCTTCCAATCTGAAGAAAGCAACTAAAAAAATGTACATGTAGAAAAACAACTTTACACAGACTTATGTATGTCGTATCTCGTATACAACTAGTACCTATATAGAAAATAGAAAATACAAGTTACATACTATTTACTTAACAAACTCAGATACAACTTACACACTTACATAAGAAAAGTATAGAGATAAAGGAAGCAAGGAGGATATAGTTATAAATATATATTCTTACACTAAGTATTAATACACAGGAAGCAATGTATGTTACTATTACTACTACTACAACTACTACAACTAGCAGCCTACTTACAACTCTAAAACTCTAAAAATAGTTCAAACGGAGAAGGTAACCACATTGACTTGAGTTTAACTATTTACATGATTTGCTTAACGGTAGAAACACTTTTTAGTTGTACTTGTATTACGTAAGTTACTTTAGTACGAGTTTGGAGAGCGAAGCAGGCGAAGCTGAAGCCTCCGAGTCAAAATTTGATGGCCAAGTGTTGAGTAGTAGCTGGTGGAGTCGAAGGAGAATCTTCTTCTTTCTGGAAGAGCTTAGTGATGTGTATTTGTAGTAGGATGTGACGTTCGCTTGCATTCACATCACTCGCTTACATAAGTGTTTTCAGTGTAACTTCAGTTTAAGTACTCCCAACTACGACTAACATCATTTCATATTTTCACATGAAGAAAACTCATTGTTACTCTTACATTACATTAGTAGCTCGCGGCATACGAAACATATATTATTACATATAATATATGTAAGTACTCCAAAAGAGTTTAGTCAAGAAAAAGAGCTCTGTTCTAAAGGATTTTCAATTCTGCTCACTCACTTTCCTATTCTCTAAGGAAATTCGTAAGGTGTTCTATTTTCAATTCTGGAAGACGAGGCGGAAGAAGAGACACTTGAAAATATTGCTGTGTTTAGCTATGTGTAAAGTTCCTCACACAGACAATTTTACTTTTTATTTCCCAGTGTTATGGACACAATTACAATAAATAAGTATACAATAAATTCACTTGCTCAGGTACGCAGACACTTTCGATAACCATCTTTCCGGCAAGTGAGTTCAACGTGTACAATTTCTATACATACCTTACCTTCTTATTGTTCTTATATACACACACACTCACAAAACGAACCCCATCAGCGGCAGAAGCACACTTTTTGTTCTAAACAGCCAGCAGAACATCATCCCCATCTTTAAGGCGTCTCTATTTATTTACAAGGTAGTTGTATGTGTACTGTGTATCTTGTATGGTAGGTAATGTAAAACCATAGTGCTGTGTTGTGTTACTGTTTTGTTGTGTAATACCTAGCGACTCGTTTTCTTCTTCGTCTTTCTTATTTGTATATGGTAGTAGTCGTAGTGTTGTGTTTCTTGTGCTGTGAATTCTTTATGGTATCGTAGCATCCATCGTTCATTTTATTTCCTGGTCTTGTCTTGTTAACTTGTTCTTGTTCAATGCACGAAACAAACTCTACCTGGATTGCATCGTAATTTCAATTTTCTATGCACACAGGTATTCTCTTTCTTTCTTCTTCGTCTTCTTCAAACGCTGACAATAATACAGACCTGTGCTTATGTTTCATATTATGCACTACTTTGCCTGTAGTACTTTACTTACAAACATAATACAGCTACATATATGGCTCTTGCATAATTCCGCAACTACTTACTAGGCATGTATAATGCTTTCGGTCGATTGTATAATGTTCGTATAAACTATTCTATGGTTATATCCTGTCATCACGTTTTATGTAAAAATATTTTAATAATGTATACGTTGTAGCTGGCCATATTTGCTTCATGTCTCAAGTGTCTGTTAGATCCTGACTGTGCATTGTAGTGTAGTAGCTATATGTATGTTTCACCAGCAGCACTCATGTTTTATATACGACGCTCTTTAATTCCCTTCTTTGTTAAGGATTGCGTTTAGCTTTTCTGCTACTGCTGCTTTAGTAGAGATAGAGGTGAGAGAAGAGGTAGCCCATTTCATTAGAATATCATTCTGTTGTTGTACGACTGCAGGGCAATAATCGGTGCAATGCATTGCATACAAGTATTTTGTGCATAATTGGTAGAGGCAGTTTTCCTTTCTTTGTAAATCGTAAGAGGTACTTTGCCATTAGGAGTAGGTAGCTAATATTTTTTCATTTATACTCTCGTATCGACTGGATGGATTGCATGAAATGAAATGGCTGTACAAATACAAGCAAAAAGAATATTCTGCATTTTGTAGGTATATTATACGACCACTTTATTGGAAGGTAGGAGCATTTAAGTATTTAGAATATACATAAAGCTGATATTTTGCGCTAAGCCAGTTGTTATGCTTATTTTATTGTTTTCGTGCCGTAACGCTGCATTGTAATAGGCTAATGGAAATATGAATAGACTTACTTATTGTTAGTAGTGCTCCTTTAGTTTGCACAGTTTGTCGAGAAAAAAAGAATAGAATTGTTTGCTATTTGATTTGCATAACATGTCTTGATGCACGGTGCATTTAACTCAATATTTGTGACTCTGTGACTACTGACTAATGTTTTACTTAAGTTTTTCATACACCTTATCACTTTCTTTTATGGCTGGCTACTTACTTTAGTTCGCTTGTATCGTAATACCAAAGGATTTGGATGTAACCGGTGTGAAGGCAGGTTTATTTTCTCACTGAACCTATATGCATATTTATAAAGCAATATTTTATTAGCTCTACAACATTTTACATGCATACTACGAATATCACACAAGCTCTTAAAGGTGTCTTGTGAATGCACACAGAAAAGGAACGTCTCTCCACAACGTATTACACTGTGCTGTACTGTACGTGGTTCACACTTGAGATTTATTATATCACATGTGCATACAAAATATGTTTTCCATTATCTCGCACAAGTTGACTTTGTCTCCTGCTTAATATTTTTTGTCGTCTCGTATGATGTATCTGTATATGTAATCATATTTTCCATGTATCCCATTCTCTACATATGCCTACCTTACATTTACATTAGTGATACATACATACAGTAGCAAGAAAAGCTAATCTTCTGCTGTTTGAATACAAAAGTGTCTATGCAGCCATAGCCAGAGTAGGCACATTGATAAAGTAACTATACTTGGGTACTACTATAGACTAGCGCTTAATCGTAAATATTTTATTAATATGTTAAGCTAATATTCATTTTACGATTGATTGTAATACAAAATGATTGTGTCACTGCTGCTGACTATGAATAATACGGTAATAATAATAATGAGGAGAGTGATTTATAAACTTTAAATAATAAGTACATATTATCAATGCTTCTATGTGCTATAAACACACATACACTTATTGCATAAGGTACTTTCAACTTTCCTACTGTAATAATGTTTTTGTAAGTAGGTAGCATAGATTTTAATGTGTGCATAGCTCAGTAGTACTTCCTTCCCAGCCTATTTAAAAGGCGATCTATCTTCATACATCACTCTTATTTGTAAAGCTGACTTGAAATTGACTTCTGGATATTCATTTCCAATTGCATTACGTTACACAACTCTCTAAGTTGTATATCAATCAACATTACGATAACATACAATACTCCTGAAGCTTTGAAAAAGTGATTTTAATACATTATACATACGACACATAGACGCTAGTTATACAAGCAATGAATGTGCTATTCAATCTACTTTTACGTGACATAGTTAAACATACCTACCTATATAGTAGTTGTATGTACATTGAGCTGAGCTGTAGGCATTGAGCATTTGAATACAGATCGAGTAGTGTTTGCTTTTCTCATTCATTTATGTGAATTGAGTTAGTTGTAGGAGGCACAGAGAGAGAGTCAGAGAGGAGCAAAGCAAGTAGCAGACAAATTGTAATATTGCTTTATTGCATCACTGCTGCTGTTAGTGTTAATGTTGAACTACTAATAAGCATTAGCATTACATTAAATCCTGTGCAAATGGAAGAACAGAGTTTTTCGTAGCAGGCGCTGTTTAGTTATCGTTAGTACGGAGAAAGAGACACACACTCGTAGTTTTTCACACTTAGCCTGGACAGCTCCTTCCAGTGTTTTCTAGTGGGACTGTCTCATTCCTTCTGGGGAAATAAACCAGAGCAAAGCTACGCTGCAAAAGTGAAAGACTTATATTATTGCGTCACTGTATATTGTGCACGCAGTATTATTGTAGTATAATACCACTGTGAATAAAGTAACGCAGGAAAGACCAAGGCTCCTTGGTTTGGCACTAACTTCTTTTTCCCTTCTTTGAGTCAAGTCTCTACAGATACATTCTGCGTGCGTAAGTATAGTGCATAGCCACTGTATCTCATTCATATATCCATTAGATTCGTCTTACACTGTGCATTATTGTTATCAGTACGTAAATGCATATATATTAGCAGTAGTATACAGTGTTTAGGTGTAATGTATGTATTTGAGCCTGTGTTAAGCAGAGTTGATACTGATAGTGACGGACATTTATATAGTTTGAATCTGGTGAGTGAATGTGGTGTGGTAGGTAGTGCGGTTTAGTTGTAGTCTCTTGTGCTTGAGTTTGGCTTATAATTCCCTGAGCAAAGTGAGAGCTCGTAATTTGTGATCTCTTTTCTTCTGTATGCCCTACAGAGTGGGAGAGTATATACACGAGTAGATTCATTCACCAAAAAATGGATAAAGAGTTGGGCAAAGTAAATAATGAAGAATTATGAGGGCTTAGACTCACTAGTGCAACCCTAATTTTGACAAGAGCAAGGATTCCCTATCTTTTCTTATTGTAAAGTAATATCCTTCTCTTCCTAGCCACATTTCCACATCCGCCTGACAAAAAGCAACTTTGTATACGCATTTTTGCATTTTATTAATCTGCATATTTCCTAATCTACCTACGTGCATGTAGACTCCATACAATACACCCATCATCCAATTTGACAATGGGTTGTCGCTGCTGGATATAAGGAGTTCACTCTAGAGTACTGTCTAGCCAACTCATTCATGCTATCACTTACTTAGGTACTTTGCACCCGAAGCAGGAATTTTAGGTACTCTGTAGTAGTTGATTTGCAAATTTTCTTTGATACTCTAATTTGTCATTGTAACTTGTTTACTCTATTCGCCAACTTTTGCAATAGTGCTGCATGGCACATCTCTTCATGCGTACAGTGCTTTGTAGACTTGTAGTTGCTGAATAAGAGTGCAAGTTCCAAAGTTCAAAGTTCGTTTTTATATATGAATGTGTCAAATGATAGTCACTTGCAGAAACTGTCTTGATCTGTGTAAGACTGTGTAGAAAATACAGGATCATTCATACTGTCGTTTATGACTTTATGTCCAGGAAGGTTAGGTGGGTGTAGTGCAGCATACCATGTACTAGCTTGTTACGCTGTATGTATGTATATATATACATTTAAAATACCTAGGAGCAAGATTTCAGCAAGCAGTGCTTGCTTTTGCTTTCCTTCGTTTAGGAATCTAATTTTGTCCTTGCTTATCTTAGTTGCCCTAGTCTCATTTTTTCTGCTACAATTCCATTCTGAACTATGCAGTTGCTTGCTACTTGTTAGTTTTTGCTCAGTGACTCAGTAATAGCAATGTTCTGGCTATCTTTGCGTATGCTACAGGAAAGATTGTGAGTGTACATGACATAGTACCATTGCACAATAACAGAACGAGCGAAAAAGTCTTGAAAATATTATCCTTTTAAGTATTCTTTATGTTTTCATCGAATCTTGTATTATGTAGCTTTATTATTACAGAAGTCGTGCAGTAAGAAGTGTAGTCACACAAGGCACATACATACAGACACAGATAGGGAAGCAATAAGACAAAACTTAAAAAGACATACATGCCCTTCTCGAGGGACTACGCAGTAGAGCTAATGTAATGTGTGTACAAGAGCTAACTAAATCCTCGAGCACATTCTGCTTGGTAGGGTCGTACTGGAAGATTATTATATTTAAGTGGTAAACTAAACTGGTAAGGGAGTAAAGGAGTGTATGTATGTAAGTACAACTCGAGTACAGTGTACTGGAGTGGAATGGAAACTTATGACGATGACGATGATGACGGTGAAAAGGTTAGGGGTAAAGTAGGTTTAGGGCGTCGTCGTCGTCATCATGGAATAATATACGATTGTAACTTTTAGTATTAGCTTTCATTCTTATTAATGATAATGACTATAATAATTGTTTGTATTCTTGTTCACTGTGTATTTATATAGGAGAGACCAGAGAATCGTGTGCCATTTCAACATAACACAAGCAAGAAAGAAGAACACAGCCCTCGCCCTCGCACCTTGTAAAAAACTACGGCTCCTATAAATACCATCACCATTATACAACAACTAAATTACTGGACTTGCAAAAAGTAGTAAAGATTCATGACTCCTATTTCATAATACACTCAACATATACCTCGTTCTACATACATACGTATGAACAGACTTGAGACTGCAAAGAAAACACATCATCCTATTGAATTAGCTATTATTAGCTGTAAAGGAAATAAAAATCATCGAAGAAAAGTGCTGCTTTTGCTGACTGCGGAGTTTTTATACAGACTGTAGATACAGAAGAGTATTATTTCTACACACTCACACAGCCGATGCTGAGAAGGACGAAAACGACAGTCGTAAACGCTGAAGAATAAGATATCTCGGTTGTACTTGTACTTATAGCATTAAAGTGGAATACAGAGGCACATAGTGTAAATGGTCCTTGTAAGTCTCATAAATACATTATAATAGTGTGATAAAAGAGGAGAGTGACCAAGTGTATGTAAGTGGCTTGACTATTGGATTGGTTGACTTGCCTTGACACGTAAAATAGAATCTGTCGCAGATGAATCAACAGTTCAGCTCCAGTTGGCCGATTGTAAAAGGGATTTTTACGAGAAGAACAATTGATAGGCCAGACTAAAGAAATACATACAGCTACTACAGCTACTATTTCACAGTATCACAGTCCAAACGGCACAGACCCTCAATTTCTCAAAGTAAATCTGTGACACTTATAAAGACGAATCTGTGTATAAACTACTCTACTATCAGCACTGTGTATTGTACAACAAAACTGCTTTATTATTATTGTGTTCTTATGTGTGAAATGTGTAAGTATACAATTGTTGGTAGAAGTTGTGTGTTGTATATTAGACAGACTTGTTTATTATCACACTACTGCTGTTCTTAAGCTTAAGCTCCTATTACTTACTACACAGAACAAGGCACTGCCAAGTTGGCAATTGGACTTAGCATTGTATTATACTGAGACTACACAGTGGACTGAAAGTATCAAACGAAGTGAGATAAGAAACTTGAATTAACTTCATCTGGGGCCTGACCTAGAGCTGGGAGTTTATAGTTGGATTGGATTGAAGAAGTTCAGTCAAATCGAATCATGACAAGTTAATTTACTTTGAGTTGAGAACAGAATGAACCATTCTGCATTCCATCCATCCATACCACTCACACACACAGTCATATCCTAACTTATGTTTGCGATTATACCAAGACATCGCCCTGTAACGTCCCACTATAAACAGTCATCATAAATAATACTTGACGATTATTTCACGCTCCGCTGCTTCCACTTCGGCAAAACGGAAGGGAAACCCTATAAAGTAAATTGCCAATTGAGCTAATAAATAAAATCCGCACCAAAAAGACAAATCAGCCAGCTACAACAATATTTGTACAGGGCAAAGGGGCAAAACTCTGCAATTTTGTGATTCTTATACATCTATAGGTATACTTACCTAAATATTTTTTCTTCCATTACACCTTATACAACAGAAGAGTTTGTATTGTAACTATTATTGTTTGTAACTACCTATAAAGGTAGGTATTTATGTGTCTCTGTCTCCTGGACTCTCCAGTGGACATTTTGGAACCGGAAAAGTATTTTGTGTTTTGTTAAGAGTTGTGTGATTGTGTGAAGAGAAGGTTTGTGGCGAACTGGAGGAAGGAAACCACGAAAATCGTGGTGCGTGAGAAGAAAGAAGTTGATTGTTTTAAATTATTGTTAGTGTTATTGTTAGTAGTGTCTTGGCAGTAGTTGTGACCATTTGGGGAAACTTGTCCAACCCAAACTCACTCAACTGCCCAACTAAAACTAAACGAACGAGCGAGGATAGGGAATAGAGAAAATAAATCTGATCTAAACAACTGCAAGAACTGACTTGGATATTACCCCTGTGAGTGTGTGAGAGTGTGTGGTAGGTGTTGACTTGACTGAACAAAGCTGTAAAATTGGTGTGACCTAAAGTGAATCGAACAAAGAAAAGTTAAAAGTTGAGGGTTTGAATCGATTTCCAGGATTTGGGATTGAGGATAGAAGGAGGAAGAACAAGCTCCAATAGAAAGCAGTAAAAGTTGAGACAAGTTTTGTTGCTGTTGCTGTTTTTCTGGAGATAATTCCAGAGAAAATTGACTTGATGGGAATGGAGACGATGGAGTCGAATAGATCTAATACTTCCACTTCCCAGTGGTCTGGAGGCCGCTCCACACTTGGGGCTGGAAGATGCGGACCTCTTGAAGTTCTTATCAAAGGCTCATGGCATAAAATACTTGCCTCGTTAGAAGGACAGTATTTGTGTTTGAGTTTGTATGATCTGGATGAGACCACGGCGTCTTCGACAGGTGTAAACGTCAATGGACATGGACACACAAACGGCAATGGCAATGGCAGTGAAAATGGAAGTGGGTCCGATTCAACACCTTGTGAAACGAGACTCGTGCGAGTTGTCAAGACGGAAACCAACGGATTAGGAATTTCTATCAAAGGAGGAAAAGAAAATAGAATGCCGATTCTCATTTCAAAGATATTTCCGGTAAATGTCTTCCCCCTTTCTCTTTCTATAGTCTATACTCTAATCTAAAGTTACCCGAACGAATCCTTTCATGACAAACACTACAATAATTCATTTATTCTAGTGGAAAAAATAAATAAGAAAAGTTTCATATAATGACATCTATTTGTATTATTTCTAGTCAAGGAAAGTTGGTAAATCTTTGTAAAGATTCGTTCAACTTGCATAGTCTATTTATAGATCAAAGTTAAGACTGGATTTTTTCCTGACAAGTGTTACTAGCAAAGTAGGATAAAGTATCGAACGAACCGAATCGCAATCGAAAACTTAACGCAACAAAAGTGTGTGTCTTGAGCTATGTAGGATTTCTATAATCGTATGAGTTGAGAGAGAAAGAGCTAGATCATAAATGATAAAAAAGTAAACTGGAAAACTCAAAATATAAATCGACTCGAGTTGAAAAGACTTCTCTCGTTTACTTTTCTCAGATGGCTCAAAAGGGAGCAATGCTGTTCTTCTTGGATCTGAAACACGGAATTCTTTTCATGCTGTTCTCAATAACGAGTGACTATTCTATTCTAAATTCTAACAGACCTATCCACACTGATTTGGATTCTCGTCTGGCTTTCTCCAATATATTACTCCATATCCCCAGCCAGCTGCTTTACACATGACACGTAGTCCTTTTGACTTTCCAGTGTGTGCTCCATAGATTCTTACACTAAATCTTCGAGCTATGTCATAATAATACAATGGACTACATTTTGCATCACACACGTAGAACATTCTTCTCTCTACACTCTGTGTACATCAGACATGTCAAATAAAGCTGTGTGTGAAGGTATTCTTCGTCTTCCGTGTTAATGTCGTCGTAGCCCTGTTTAGGTATTGTTGTAGCTACATACGTGTAAAATATTGGCAAAAGTCTCGAGATGTGTTGATATGTCAATCCAACTATGCTATATCCAATATCCGGTGTAACATTTCAGGTTGTTTGTCGGTCGACTCACATTTGTAATGGTGAGAATACTCGACTGCCTCCACTTGTACTCTACAAACAAATCCAAAATGCTTTTTGTGGAATTCTATCAAGTGTATGGCACAAGTCAGGAAAGCAAAAGGCCGTATACGGATATTCATTTCGGGGGGGGGACTCCAATAAGTGGTACAAATGTGATTAATTTACTGGAGCGCATTATAATTAAACCAATTAGGATCAAAAAATTAACGTGTAGGACAAATAATTTACAATGTTTTACCATTTTAGCTTAAAAATCCTATTTTTGCCAGATTTTGGTTGAGGGTAGGATCAAACATTCCCTTTGCTGACCTTAATACTGCATTGGGAAAATATATATTGATAGATGTACTCAATGGAAAGTAAATCTGAAGGTTAGGTTTTATAACAGAGTTTATTCGGAAGTTGTACCTTTGTATTGTATTGTATGTGTGTAGCTGAGCTCTGGATTCAATGCATACCTACCTAGTACTAACTTTCGTCAAATACGAGAGGGTTTTACTAGTAAATAAATTGTATAGGTATAAATGGCAGTGTGGAAATCGATTCGAGGAAAGGAGAACTCCCAAATGGAATCTCGTGGCTTTCGCTTAAATAAAACTCAACAGTGCATGTTACATTTACTACTAATACCAGTATATAAATACTAGAAGTATATTGTATGTACTATAGAAAATACGTTACTTACAGTATTTCCGTATCGACAGAAAACAAGAGAAAGGTAGTCACCTCCAATAATATATCATTGTAGATCACAGGGCAGGAAGAATAGAATGAAAGAACAAACGTAAACCCAAACGTAAAAATAAGTGAACGACTGAGACAAATGTGTATATAGACATGGCGTAGAAGAATCATTTATTTTCCATGATTACAATTCAATTCATTTCATTCGTATTACATTCTTTGAGACTCTTTTACTTTTACTATTTTTACAAAAGACAGTATCTGTATCAACTATCAACAAGGTATATAGAGATTTGAGATATGTGTAGGTTGGCGACACGTATGACAAAAAAGCAATTGATGGCAAGGCAGGGAGGGACTAGGGACACACACCGATATTTTATTGCAGTACATTGTATAAGAGAAAAAGCGAACTTTCTCCGTAAGTATGCTGTGAAGATACGTACAATGTAGCTATGTGCTACACAATAGTCGGAATCTTCACCAATCTAAGAAATGTTCTGTAATTTATAATACTAGTGACTTGGGTGGCATGTACTACACAAGTCTATTTGTTTGTCCATAAAACAGGGGATGGCCGCAGATAAAACGGAGCAATTGTTTGTGGGCGATGCGATTTTGTCAGTGAACGGAGAGGATTTACGAAACGCGACACACGATGAAGCTGTGAAAGCATTAAAGAGGGCTGGCAGAGTCGTCGATTTGGAAGGTGAGCTCATCTCTATCTGACTTGACTGATCTGACTCTGAAATGAATTACTGTAAGTCTTTCAGTCAGTCAGTCACATGCCTATTATGTACCAAAGATCCGTCATCCTGACTCTTCACTTGAAACAACCAATTGACATACGATGAATTCAATGTAGCTACTAAGTACGTCAGCTGAGCAAACATGAAGGCAAACAATGACTCAATGTTTTTGATAGTATTGAAACATTTCTGAGTATAATCAAATAATCATATACAGATAATACACTATCGTTAAATCTACAATGTATGCAATTTCTATATGCATAGCATTTTGTGTTGTATTTGAGTCAAGTCCTCGACTTTATGAATTCTCTATTATGTGCATGTACAAATAGTGCACTTACACAACAAAGCAGTAAGTGTAGGTACTTGTATAGTGCACATGAAATCAATCAAATGGTTGCTGCCATAGTTGTTGTGTAAGTAATGTTCAGCTCATGGGCATTGCATTAGAGTATGTTACGTATATGTGACTCAGAGTATGAGTAGGATCTTGTGTGTTAAACAAAGACACAGTGCAACGGCTCTATACTGACTGTGTCTTTGTTAACACAGAAGAGTGGAAGGAAATGAAATGAAATGACAAGACTGAAGGATTTGAATTCAGAGAGTCAAAATCAAGTTGTTTGCCATGTCATGTCAGTTGAGTTGAGTTTTCCCTATCCTCACACTGACTCACATGTACATGGTTCTATTTGTTGAGTACCCGCTACCCGGCGTGTGCTGCCGTATGTCATTTGTATTGCCTCTGTTTATGGTTGTACTAGGAGAGATATATATTAGCCGGGTAGAGGAGAAACTGGAGACGTAGCCGTGTGGATGGATGAGCAGTGTTGAGGGTGCATGTTATGCTATGCCACTCAAAGTCAAGCAATTTAATGAAACGAATTGTGTTTTCTGTTGGTTTATGTTTGCAGTGAAATACCTGAAAGAAGTTACGCCTTATTTTCGAAAAGCGTCATTGCTGGCTGAGCTAGGATGGGATTTACAGAAAGAGTATATGGCAGGGAGTAGTAGTGGTGGATCCCTTGAGGAAAATCATATCAATCTAAATGGAGATAGTGAAGCTCTTCCAGGACCTCCGCCGGATTTATCATATTCCAGATCTGATACCCGTTGTGTTCCCCTTACACTTGCTCTGCTGGCTACCAATTTTAAACACCCGGATCCTGGTAAATTACTCATATCGTAAAAAATCTCGTATCTTTGAATTATGCCATCAAATTTTGAGTTGATGTGGAATGCCATGGTATGTTTCGTGTATTCAGCGGAGTTTTCTCTGCTTTATATACACATGACGGTGAGAGCAGACGTGGAAAGGGGCTGTGAGTCAGTCCGGGTTGCAGTTCTCTACCAGATAGAGTTAAGGCAAATTGGCCAATTTGCATAAAAAGATACGAGAAAGTGCTCAAATTTTTCTGGCATTAAACTACCGACAGTATTACAATGATTCTGATTTCCCCCTCTTTTTTATCGAATCAAATCAATATAAAATGCGATTTTAAAAAACTGTTGAGCCTGATATCTGCAGGTTGAAGAAAACAGATTTCTTTCGCGTGTAATGGTGTATGATGAACCATATGAGCTTAAATTCATTTTTTGAGTAAAGATTTAAAAAGCCTTACACAAACATTTACATAATACCCTACAGATCACAGAACGATAGAATTATACTCTCCTGATGGACTTCACAGTCTGGTGCTGCGGGCAGGAAGTACAGCACAGTGCCAAGCCTGGGTCTCCGGTCTTAGCAATACTTTAGCTGAGTCAACTGAATTAGCTTTAATCAGAGCCAATCGTTCCCTCCAAGAAGTTCTCGAAGGAAAAGCAAGACACATGGGTTGGCTTTTGAAACGAAATGCTCCAGACGGCTCTACCAACAATTCCATTAAGGTTTCTTTTCCAATTCAGCTTGAATCGCTTTTCCAGTTTACAGTTCAATTACCTACCAACTTATCGCTTTTACTCTTTTCATCATCTTCTTGAATGTTTTCCTTTTCCCCTTCATGTACTTATCCTTAAACACAAAGAATTTTGATGCTTTTCAATACGTTTTTCTTAATAACACACACTGACACTTGAAAAGAGGCAATTTATACTTTGTGTGCGTATACCTACATTGTATTTGTGAACAATGAATGTATGAATTGAATGCAGAGTCGGAGTCAAAGCACATCGTCGGACGGGGAAGATTCTTCCAGTGTATGGCTTCCTAATTTCGTTGTCATCACAGACAAAGAATTACGATTGTATACATCTCCTCCATGGTCCATTGACGCATGGGCAGCTCCTTATGAATCTTGGCCTCTGCTAACAACAAGGTAAAGTGTGCAATGACTTTTTGTTTGTCACGCTTCCTATTTACGGTCCAGAAAATCTTAATTAATTTTGTTATCGCTTCACATTGACCTGTTTTGCAAAGTATGTGTGTAAACAATGTTGAGCAAACATCCAGTCTTGACGATTGTGTTAATTTGTCAAAATAATAAGTTTGTTATCTGAAGAGGAATCTTTTGGCATGGTCTCAGGCATCATTAAGCTTGAGACTTGGTACAAGGTACTCTGGAAAGACGTGATGGTTCCACATAGGTAACGACCGAAACGCTTACTAAACAGCCAAGTCAACTTATGAAAGCATTTGTAACTTTTATGACCTTGTCAATGTGGGCGGTTTGCTTATATTCGTGATGGCATTTAAAGAAATGCTAGCGTTTTCAATTCAACAAGATTGAGGAGTTTGAGAAAGCACTAAAAATTGTTTTGGTTTTTTTCTGAATGACAGATTGGTAAGCTCATCTTGTAGAAGTGCAAGTACTTCACCGGGATTCCGAGACATATTGACGTTTCACATTCGAATCGGCACACCCAGCGGCGTTGTAAATGTAGTCTACCGTACGGAAACCCAAAAGGATTTGGCAGGCTGGGCTAGAAATATAGTACAATCTTCTCACGATGCGGCAGTTTCACAAAAGGAATTATCTTGCAGTAAGTTATGTTGCGTTTACACTTACATTATGTATTCATTCGTTCATATATTCCTCAGAGAATTCAAAACTACTTTTTTCACGTCTATTTGAATTGTTGTTCATATTGTGTTTGAGAATTCTTTGCATAGCCCCTAATTAATGTAGCGTTAGAAGTTGTACGTGTACTAATAAGCTATGTCTATCTATAAGCTAAATCTGAGTGTACAAATGATCTTGAATAGTTTAAGGTTAAATTTTGATAGAAGGGCATCGAAAATTAAAAATTCTGCGTGAAACAAAGACAAAAAAGAGTGAAGGAAACAATTGTTTATGGTTATGACTCCATACCATAGTACCACCACATAACAAAGCAGTAGTATCTCAGAAGATCGATTTGGCAGTTGGCACAGATTTCTAGTTTCTGGTGTAGTCAAGTCATGTGTTTACTCTTTTCGCTGGTGGATTGTAATTGAGACGGGATGTATTAATTTGATTGTAATGTTTTCAGAGTGTAGTTGGAAGAATGAGATGTGCCAACTCAAAGTTCATTACGAGGACGGATTCACCCTGACTGAGCTCCCAAAGTCTGAAAGCGATAAACCAAAAATTCTATGGCAATACGCGTATACTCAGCTGAGAACATCGGCAGATGATGGGAACCGCCTCCTTTGGCTTGACTTTGGTGCTGAAGACGGAGAAAAGGTCCTACATAAATACGTAAAAACCTACAATACTATTTCTTTCTCTCTCTTTCTTACTATATACCTACGATTATATATTCCAGCTCTATTCATCCTTTTCTTTCCTTTTTGTGCTTAATGCTTACTAATCTACTCTACTCAAAAACTTGGCTTTCATTCTCCTATCAAGGTCTAAATACATCAACGAAGGCTCTTCTCTTGTCTCCGACTCAGTCTCAACTCAAGTCTCAACTCAACTCGAATCTATTCAAATGTTTCTCCTCTACTTTTGTACTACTAGTCTACTCTATATTTTATATATGTATTATGCTGTGTGTACATGCAATGCAAATAACTGGCTCATTGCTTTGTAGCCGTAGTTCATTCATTCTTGAAATTCTTTATCCATTTCCATTTACAGACACACTGTGTATAGCTCATTCGCATAGAATGCTAATACGCAGTTCATCCTACATCCGTATTCACAAGACTATTCACAAATGTGTACCTTTTAATATTTAAAAACCCATGAACTCTTGTTCCATGTGGAGTTCCCCAGTTCTATGTATATCCACACACTACCACTACGGCAACGTTTTTTCATGAGTTCCTCAGGTTTTCCCAATGAATAATTTAATACCGTTCTTCTCCTATCTCATACTATCATTATGTGTACATTCATAGATATCCGCATGTGAATATTGTGAATAGCAAAAATAGTGCTATACACTTTTCGCAACAAAATTCGAATTTGCTTTGACGTAGGTATGTAGAGTTGTAGCTAACACTATGTATCTTTGTATAAAATATTATTATATTATATTTCTTTTTCTAGAAAATTGCTCACTTTATAAATATGGATTAGCTAGGTACTTTACTATAGGTACCTTTCAATAGTATGCATACTAGCTGGAAAAATTCAGTTCAGATAATCTCATGTTATTCCGACATTATGGAGAATTGGTTTGTGTGCTATATGCTTACTCTCTGCCTACCATATTCAAAGTGAATGAAAAGTATAAAAGTAGCATGTGTAAGTCTGTTTCTTTCACGGGAACGTTTTCTTTTTTTTTGTAGGAACTGGATTTACATGGCTGTCCGAAACCGCTGGTTTTCATCATTCATACTTTCCTGTCTGCCAAAATTGGGAGGTTGGGCGTGGTTGCGTGACATATCTCCAGCGTTTCTCCTACTGTCAATTTCACTTTTGCATCACACCACGAAAAGAAGAATGGTAAACCTGTGGTGTCATGTGCCAGCTAAGTTGACTTGTAAACTGGTTTGGTTTATGTAACGTTGTTAACGTTGTATCGTATTATGTGATGTCAAAAATGGGACAGGATATCAACTAATCCGGCTGCTCTTATTGCGTTGCATGAAAAGTCAGCTATTATTATTACTACACCGTGGTATTCAGTCCCAATAATACTATTACTATATCAAAGCAATTTAATGTAACTGAAGGAACATTATTATAGTCTCATATCAAGGTTATAGATTATTAGCCAATATTAATACTAAGTAGCTATAGATAAGGTGTATGTTGTAGCATTAGAAAGAACCCGTAATAATATTGTTAAGATCATACTATGGATATAATTACAGGTATGTGTACACACGCACTACATTAGCTACAGTGTATGATTAACTAGAATGCTACAAATACCACTATATTATTATGTAATAAGATAATAAAGATACCTCCCTCTTGTATGTATGATGTACTGTGTACAGTTTTAGACGTGTTAGTCTCCATTATTGAGCTAGGGATTACGTAGACACGTGAGTCATCAATTGACTTGACTGACGCTAACTTTTATATGCAAGCTATGTGTTTGTAGTATTTGTACTTACGGACACATGGCCATTGAAGCTATAAAACTGCAGCAAACCATTGTAAATTATATAATGAAATTGATCTTGCGAGTTTTAGACTTGTATTAATAGCATTTGTTATACTATGCGTACCTAAGTATCTATTTGTTATGAATAATTTAATGAGTACGATATGTAGTAGTGCAGCATGCATAGGTATTCGTTTTTAGGTAGCTGTAACTGTGACGTTCTTCTGCTTTTGTTCGAAGGTGTTTTCATGTTTTATGTTTTCTTGTGGTGCAACCCGTATTCTGTAATACATACCTATGCGGATTAGGGATTTTATATTATAAAATAAATGCCAAAGTATGTTTACAATATTACATTTACTGTTATGGAAGTGTAGATTGCTATTATTGTAACAACTATACCGATGAGTGTTAATTGAAACTGAAGTTGCTATAATGAATGTATTAGAATAATTCTAAGCTATTGTATGAAAACTATTTGTATAAATGTGTCGCATAAAATAATACTGAAATGAACTTTTTACTAGTAGCTCAAGCTACAAACAACTGTACACACAGAAAGAACCTAATCATATGTAATTTACATGTATTCAAAATGTAGAGTAGAAATAAGACGTTGTTGTATGTCACGTCACCACCCATGCAATATTGGGTAAGGTATAGAGATGGATTCTTATCTACGTACTTGGATTTCCTCATCTATACGAGCATTTATACTTCTATATTATTATGTTACTTGTTCTTAGTTGTAATGTGTAAATTCAATTAACTATTCATTTGTACAAGCAATTAGTGCTTCAAAGTTGTATGTAAACGCAAATAAGTTTAGCACTTGCAACGAAATGGTTAACTCCTTTTTATACCATAAACGCTTTGTTATTCAATCAAGTCCAGTTTGTCTAGCTAAGGATGTTAATAACGTCAAATTTTCAAGGATGAACCGTTTTCGCTGATGCAGAAACAAAAGTAATTCAATTCAAGCATCTGTGTAGATTCTATGTATATATACTTTCTAGCTGTTTTCAATGTTATTCCGAAAATGTTACCCCGAAGACGGTTTTAATGGTGCATGTAGAATGTGGATAAAGTGCGTGTCTTAAATGATATCTACAGAGATAGGCACCATCAACAAAGTCAATATTGCAATAGAAAGAACTTTGATTATACTTTTGTTACTGAACTTACGGGAAAAATGTCTTTGAAGTCCTTAACTTCCTTAACGAGATTTACTGTATGCAATTGCCAGTGGTAAAAGTTACATAGTAGATATACAATACATAGAATAGCTGTAACGTAGAAACTTGTGAGCAATTTGAGATTATAAGTGAATATGACAGCAAAACTTTTGTTCTACACGTGCACAATTATTTATATTAATGTCAATAGAACACTTATAGAACATGTATTAGTCTATTAGTAAAGTGGCAGAAGAATGAAATGGTAACGTGGTTATGGCATTACTTTGTTTTTGGTTAAATAATGTATGATAACTTTGTAATATATTATGTGTTATGTCTGTATAACTTATATGAAACTAATTAACTATCTGTAAGGTAACTTTTATTGATTAATTACTCGAGAATCATGAGAAACTCTGTGCCTTCCAATTCCATAAAATCATCATGATAAACTAAAAATAAATAGGTGTATAGACGATAATAATAATATTATTATATACACATATACGAAATAAATCAAATAAAGCAACAAACAAAGAACTCTCCGCATTAAATGTCATAATATTATGTAATACGATCCACAAAAATGAAAGTACCAGTATGTGATTTAAGCAAATGCAAAATTATTCGCGATTCGACTTATTAGAATTAGCCATACTACGTCATATACTTAATAAATTGAAAATTATTAATTAATATATCTGAAAATAACATGATAATTCTTCCATGATTTCGGTAAGTACTTTACATGCATTACTTTATTGCATATCTATATTATGGATTTGCAAATATTATGCTGCATTTATTAATGAATCACTCATTCGACTGGAAACGATGTTGTGCATACAATTAATGCTCATGAATTTAACTGGGGAAGGCATAATAATAATTATTATTATTTTCAACTTTTATAGTCTTTCCAATTGGAGATGATGAAGATTATGAAGTCGTTATTATGTATGAATCAGCTTACAAAATAATTGAGACGATGACATAATGCATGTATATACTTTGATAGTAGTTGTGTATTTATTATGGCGACAAATCTCATTATGGTCAAATTGCTGTAAGTGTATTGTAGTATCATTTCTGGGAGTAATGTTCACCATTACCATAAGATCATAATATAAACTAATAACTAATTCTAATACTAATTACTAATTACTGTAATTACCAACCAAGGAAGTATAGGCACCTATAGACTATATGCACCTTCCAGGTTGAACAACTACACTAACTAATTGTAAGATTGTCTTCAAAATCTATGTTGCTTTTTTGTATTCATACTGATCATATTTTGCTCTATGATAATGATAACCTACAATATCATTAACGTGATTTAAGAAGAGAGGAAGACATGTATTATTATTGCATCTAGAAATTTGAAATTACTAATTCCGTTAGTTCTTCTCTGTGGGAAACAAAAACGAATTTATAATCATTATCATATAAGCATTGAATTTCAGTTTACTACTTTTGTAAACTGTATTAATTACTTGATTAGAAAAACTTATAATATTATACAATTGTTGAGGCTATATAATATAGCTACTCCTACCAAACAGACTCAGCTCAGATCTATCGGATCAAAATCAAACATTTTTTGATTCGCTATAGGAAACTTTACTTGAATTATTACAGTACGGTATTTTACACTGTACTACATCATTGAACAATCATACATGTTCAATGGTACTACATATAGTACTAATAGTACATACCTATTTAGGCAAATATCACAGGTACCTATATACATAGTTATAATATTACAGTTTATATGTTTATGATAACAATCAAAATCATCGGAAGATTATCTGCATGCTGATGATGAACTACTACAACTATAGAAAAACAACTATAGAAAAATAACTACCCACGCGAATTTGGTTAAAGTAAGAAGAGTAACTATAATATACCATGAATTATATCACACATGTCATATTTACAGAATTCAGCTAACCATTTTGAACTAAACCAACAAGTAGGTTTTTAATATACTAAACTATTGGTAATCATAATCAGGGTGAAAGCAAATTAGCACTTACACTTCCATATCGTACAGTGTAAACAGTGTAAAGGTGTATAGTACACTTAAACCTTGTACACCAATAATGTACACTTGGTACATACTAAATAACTAGGTACTAAATAACTACTATCTATAATATCCGTATACTATATTTTATTGTGGATATCCAAAAATTAAGTAAATGCATACATTCCTACATACAAACTAGTCTAGTAATTACGTATAATATTATCGATTAGATTTATTAGGTATATAAAGTAAGATGCAATTTTTAGCAAGCAATCATGAATGAAAAAATAAATCTACAAAAAGTACACATTATTGGAGAAGAAAAGAAAATGTCTCACTCTTGTGGTTTATTGAAATGAGCTTTAGCAAAGGTCACTGCTACAATAAGAGGAAAAACTATTGTAGCATCTGCGTACAATTTAACTGGATTTGCATTTGTCCGGATCTTTCCCCAAGATATGGCTTCGTCAGGTTTAGCACCAGAGTCGCTTCCGTCAAATTCTTGTCCAGTATTTATAAATACAGCATAGTCACTTCCATTCCTCATGAGATTCGCATTGCAAATGTGATGTTTTACAAGTCCTCCTCCGAGAATTATCATTCCAGTCTTTTTGGATCTCATTGCCAAAGTATTGAGTTCTCGAAGATCACTTAAAATATCCACTACAAGTCCCGGGTTTTTGTACGAATGAAAAAACATCATGTCACCAAGAGATCCGTCTGTTAAAGCTGGACTAAAAACTGGAATGTCATTCTTCCAAGCCCAGTAGTAAATAGAAGATTCGTCATTGATTTTTTCTCCAAGAGCTTTCACTATTTTCGAAGGAGACCACAGAACACCCTCCTTTTGTTTCGCCACCATTTCATCTAGAATCGGGACAATCCAGTCTTCAAACTTACAGTAGTTATCATTGGGTACAAGTAGATTCCCGATTCGGTTAATTCCTTTCGATCTCAAAAAAGCTCCAGCTAAAGAGAAATCCCCAACAAGGGTAGAACCCAAACATTTGATGAAATCTTCCTCTATCCCCCCAGCAGTGGTAACGATGCAATCGACTAGTTTATGTTGCACCAGAAACCTTATAGTTTCTCTCAACCCCGAAGACACCAAATTAGAAGTGTACCCTAAAAAGATTGTACATCCGGATTCTTCTTTTTTCACACTAATCATCCGATTAATTTCGTCCACAGCCAACGAAAAATTTGTTGCCTGGAATCCCGTAGTTGCCATCCCCTCCAACAGTTTACTAAAATCGATACCGCCATTGAAGTCATAACCCTTGACCGTAGTTTCGTATCCAGGAAGACTCTCACTTTTCAAAAGCACGGCTTCTTCCGCTTTCTCCATTTCAACCCGAATTATCTTTCACAAGAAATTTTCTAAACAATTTCGGGCTTTCGGATGATAATTGCTTTCACTTTACATGTGGTGTGGTGAAAGAAGAAATCGATTTGCCGCATAAAGTGTCTTGCCTATAGACAGAGACACAGAGATAAGGGCTCTGTGCAAATCACGAGATTGTTCCACAAACTGCTGTTTAGCGCCAAACTTGTTACACTGCTCCTTCATGCCCTCCTGTCTGACATTCGTTTGTTCTCCTCTTTCGTTCTCGATGTTCATTCCTTTATTTCATTGTCATCATCCACACACAATAGAGTCAAATCACTACATCGCAAGAACAATTAAAATCAACTTTAATTTATTCTAATTACGTTAATCCGTCAATCGCAGGCGATTTTTAAAATTAATTAATCAGAAAAACGTTATAATCTACAAAACAACGTACGTAGCGTTCACGTGTAGAAATTCACGCAAGAGTTCATTCATTTCTCTACTCTTGACTTTGACATTTCGTTTTTACTGTGGTGTTGTAAATTTTTGTTATTTAGTTTGGTTTTTATGTTAATTTTTACGTCAACGTTTCGTCGTTTTTAGGTTATTTGTCAGTTGGTTTCGTCGTTTACATCGGTTCTATCACAAGTTGCCAGTCACCTGTTTCCGGTTGAAAAGATTGTTGAAGCACAGATTCGGAGGTTGGAGGTACAATTTTAATTGCTGTCAAAATTTTGTTGTCCAACTACATTTATTCAACATTATAATCTATAACATTGTGGTTTTTATACAATTTATAGAGAATTAATCGAGAAATTGGAAATTGACTGAACTTATTGTCAAAAACAGCTGACAGTTATTCCTACCACTTGCTGTGAATTTATTGTTGTGGTGCAACAATCAAGACTTTCAAATGGCTGCAAGTCGCAACTACTCCAATTTATCTGGACATTTCCAAATGACTAATAGAAGTTATCAAAGCCAGGTATGCAATTGATTGAATTGATCAAGTACTAAACTAATTTTTGTATTATAAATACCGAATGTACTTAAAAAGAGATTTTGTCATACAGAACAATTTAATTAAGACTAATTTTGTATTATTATTTTATTTTAGGAAGCGCAAGACATGGAATTACAATCTGAAACTCAGCAATTTCCATTTTATCCAAGTCCAACTCAAAATTACTTACCATCGTATTTTCAAGGAAGCTTTCACAATCCTGAGATGGAGGTTCTGAAACAAATGTCGACAAGTGTGTCAAACGATGCGAAAGCTTTAAATACAAGTCGAAATGAAAATCCAACTTATCCCACGGCTATTCCAAATGAAGCCAAAGTGGTTGCTGGCCCACCAAAACATGGACTAGGCAATTTGTCGTCTCCAGTTACATGTAAGTTTATAAATAATTGTCTACTACAGCTTTATATTTTTGAGTAACATTGCTCATGCAGCAATATTGTATTATTTTATTTTATCTCTGTTTACGTCAAAATTAACAAAATTGTGTTTTTATAACAGCGGATCCTTTGACGCAAGAGTTGTTATTGGATTGCGCCAAACAGCAGCCTGGAGATTGGGTTACAGTGTTTGGGTTTCCCCCAGCGGCAACTTCGTTAATCTTAACTCATTTCTCGGAATGTGGATCTATCGAAGAGAAAAAAACAAATCCCGGGTCGAACTGGATTCATCTAAAATACGCTTCCAAAATAGAAAGTCGGAGAGCTCTTAGTAAAAATGGAACAATATTAAATGCTACGCTTATGATAGGAGTTGTCCCATATAATTCTGAAGGTGGTCATCCGAATTCATCAAGAATGAGGTACTTGGGTCAACAGAACGTTGACGTTACTGCACAAGTAAATCCTGGCCACAGTAACCTTCATGCTCCGATACCAACTGAATCGCAACCTTCATTGCTTAATAAGACATTCGAATATCTTTTTGGCTGGTAATTATCAGTCACGTGTTCAGTTATCGTATAATTTACGTGGTTTAGGGTAATACAGGTGTAATTTGTAAAATAGTGTTTTGTAAGTAATTTTTATCCCATGTTTGAATTTGAAAGTATTTGTATACAGCACAATCAATGTGTTATTCGTTAAAAATAAAGAAACTTTGTAAAATGGAAGAATATATAATACAGTAAACTAATAAAGATATGTGATGGACTTTTGTATACCAAAATGAACGATCGTTTGTATTTGTAATTGTAAGCATTCTCGAGTTGTACTCGTTGTATGTTTTGACATTTACATAGCACATGAAATCTCAAGTAATATATAATGTATATATCTCGTTTTTCAATGCGGTATGTTTTGGTTTGATAAAAAGTGAAAAATCATATTTAAATTCATGGTTTGTAAGATAGCCATTTTAGCACTAAAAGCAGGGACAATGGTCAGTTTTACACTCAGCCTTAAAAATAAATAACAATTTATACGTTCTGATAATAATATTGATCATATAGGTGCATGTTTATCACTCGTGTGAGTCGTGTACAGTTAATTTCTATAATGCAATTATGTTTCCAGTTTCCAGGTATAATTAATAGTTTCATTCATATCTCATTGACTCATTATTGCTGCTGAATCCACTGAATCTACATTTATTGTAATAAAGGGATATGCATGCATATCAATCACAAAATCACAACTGTTGTAAAAACTATGGATAGTGGATTTGATCTTTCGGACGTTTTTATTTCCTTTGTGAAACTACTATAGGCATTGAGATTAATAAATGATAATCCATTAATTATTTATGGTTTTTATTTAGGTTCAGATGAAAAGTTTGAATTTCAGTGGTAGCGTAATAAATAAACGAATGCAGTTT
>JAQFYB010002327.1:0-25330 GCA_034694085.1 Pogonognathellus longicornis | reverse complement strand
TAGATTTTTATTATGCCGAAATAGCCGGAATGCTTACGCATACGACATTGTATATAGTAGGGAATTCAGTCACATATTATGTTGTATTTTACTATGATTTTAACATAAATTTTTTGCGCTTCGCTCGGTTATTGTCACATTTGTAACTCATGTTTGGATTTTGCTTCTCTCCCGAAATCGATTTCTGGATAGGGTAATGACGTCGTCTTTAAATAGGTGAAACCTAGACCAGCAGCAAGGTGTTGCAGACCGATGCACGCTGTTCTGAGAGTCTGGGGTATTACAGCTGTTGCGTTGTATATTAGTAATACTAATACCCCAAGACTCTCAGAACAGCAGCGCACTGCCTGCAATGCCTTGACCAGCAGTATGTGTGTTCAACCTTGCAATAATAAACTCATTCTATCTTACACATATTAAATTAGTTCCTTAGAGTTCCGTAAAATTATCACCGTCAGTTTAAAAGGACTACTATGAACTTTAATGTGTAATTGGAATTATGCTCGGAGATGCTCTGGTTTGAAAGATATTTCAATTTTTCGAAAATTCCCTTACCCAATTGACATAGTACATTGTAGCGACATACGATGCTTAAAAACGTAGTAAATATTAATAATGTATTTTATATTTACTGGGTAATTCAAGTTTTTCAGAATTTTAAAATTTTGGGCTGTTTTCAAACCTAGGCTTAAGGATACTAACGTTTGATATCACAAATGGCATCAGAGTCTCTCCTTTAGCACTAAAAGGACAATGTCAGTTTGAAAGCTTAGTGTTAAAGCGTGCTACTGTAGGTAGCAGCACTCTAGCACTTGGAATAAAATGATTGAACCTTCTGAACAATATGGAAGGGATCTAAATAAAATGCAGACTTTTGACGCCATAATAAATGTGTGGACCATTATGCGATTCCTTGTGCGATTCTCCGCATTGCACATTGCATTAAAATGAAAATACATTCATACACCCTGTGCCCTCTGCACATACTTTCCTATTCATTCTATTTCCTTTCATTTCAACGTTGGATCGTGTCGAGTCTGTCGAAAGTGTTCCTCCGCAACTTTCTCTTCTTCAGCCAATCACATGGCACAATAAACTCCCATCAATCATTCCAATATAAACTACTCCGCCACTCAAGCTAATTCTTTTCGCCAATTCCATCTCGCAATTATTGCTGTTGTGGCTGTATAAGCTGTAATTCTGATTGCATATTGGATTGATTGAACTGAGTAGAAATGTATTATGCATGGATGGGCATTATGGTTGGACATTCTTCTGTATGCCAATAATTTATTTTTTTTACTGGTAAAATGCAGCTGTACAACGAATTATAATCATTAAAAATTATTATGACATAATGTTAATTGATGATACGATTTATTATAATATTATGTAAATTATTATGATCAACTGGTACCTGGTGAAGCTAAAAATGCAGCAAAATGCTGTTGACTGAAATGCTAAAACTGTCTTCTATTATTAATGTAGTATGTATTTAATAGTCATCGTTATTCGTCATTATCATGCAATTAAAGTCAGTTTATTTATTGTTGACAAGTTTTTTCACTTTAAGGGATGAAAAATTAATATTTTGCCATTAATGTATTTACGATACATATTTGTATCGTAAATAAATGCATTAAATTACCAAAACCGCAAATTAATGTTTGTTTATCCATGCACATTTTTTAAATAATACATTCATACAGACTTCAACTGTTTTGCCATTGACAAAATGCTGACACTGCTTTTATTCATATTACAGAAATACATTACAAAAAACTGTTTAATACCAACGCAAATATTATTCATGATGCGACCAATAATTAACAAAATCGACACAATATGCATATTTAAGACTACAAAATACTGTTAACTAATGACTTTAATTTGTAATTACTTCTTAATTCATATATATACAATCAGAGGAATCATTTATATATAGTGCAGGGTATCAACAGTTGTACAACAGATACAGATACATAATATGAAGATACAGGTGTAGAGTGAAAGATTTAGTATTGTAGTATAATATAAATCACTGAATAGTGAATACAGTATTGCATGTTTTGGCAAACATACATTTTACTGTATTCAAATATTCAGTGAAAATGAGATACAATGCTATCAAATGCTACACGTGCAAGTTACAATTTCAGACGATTGCAAAACACTTCCCTCACAAATGCAGCTTAACATTAATTTGTCAAATGGAAATAAATAAAGATTCCATATTTGAATATTTTTCGTCACAAGTCACTAAACTAAATACATTTAGTATCTATAGACATTTAACATTAACCTTTGATATCGTCAAATGAGGAACATGAATATAATTTGTATTTTGTAATTAGTATACCCTTCACAAACTATCTAACATAAACTGTTAAACTGAACAGGATATTACTGAGAAATAAGCTTATAACGACCTAATGGATGAAATAATACACCAGTACAAGCTACAATCACACAATGGTTTTGTTACTTTTTACATTTACATACATAATTATCTGCAGCTTTACGATTGAAAAGAAGAAAAGCAAATCTTACTTATTCATGGCTGGCTGTGGCTAACTAATTAATTACTAACAAACTAATTATTAGCACAATTTTACTACCGCTTCCTAATATACCTATCACTATCGCTTCCTTCAAGAATTACTCAAGTGCAATTCGATGCATCTTGCAGCAATTTGTTAGTAAAATTACATGACACCCATGCGTATTTTTTAAGGCAATAATGTTTAAAAATTTAAACATGATCGCTAAAATGATTGAAAGGCTACAACGTGCTTTTCTGATTATGTAATATAATCTGACCAACTTTTGAATAGATGTAATTGTCATCAAATAAATGTGTTACCTCTTAAACTAAACTAAAATTTTATACATCAATTATTTTGCTATTATAACACAATATTAAGCACGTGTATATGAATATCATTCACAAATTCACAATTCATCTGTTAATTTTTTACAATTAATGTGGTATTAATATATTTCCTAGATGTACCTTCTTAGGTTATCGCAAGTATGAATTTTAAGTAACGAGTTCGTCCTCTTGATGTCTTGATGTAATCTTTAACGAGACCAATCACGATCGGGTAAAACACAAGGGCCAATAAGAGTCCAAGTGTACAGAACCACACAGATCCATGAAGAAACAATCTGCAAAATATATCATACCAAGTTTTAAAATAACCATATTATTTCCAATAGTTTGCTGAGATTATTAATTTTATTAGTATACCTTAACCCAGACTGACGACTCATTTGCTGATAGAGTGTTTAATGATGAATTGGGTCTGCAAGAGAAATAAAATTATTTATTAATCTCTTTCAACTTCAAATGGAGAGAACTATGTAATAATCCTAGTTGTTATAATATAATACGTCATACATAGTCACGGTACTGGCGTATTTATGATCAAATAAAAAAAATATGGCCACAAACAAATACATATCAATTGGAAAGTGAAAAATGGCCAAACAGAATCTGCAAAAAACGAAACTTACGTGAACCAATTCGTGAGAGTCATCATGACGTAAAGTGTAGCCAAGAAAAACAAGGCGTGTAAGAAACTCCAAGAATATGCAACGCCGTCTTCTTCATTGTCCCACACCTTTTCCTCGCCGCTATGTCCTTGTCCGCCAGCTGTTTCGACATCGGAGGGAGCGACGGAATCATCTTTCAACAAGGTGTTTCCAATTGACAGTCGAGCTGATTGAGACGCTGAAGATGTTCGAATGGTCGAGTATAGCACACATGCCACGAATATTATTAATCCGACGATGCCTTGAGTATCCATTCCCGGTGTTTCTGGTCCGTCTCCCGGAGCCATTGTAGATCCATCAGTTGGAGGAACAATAGTTGGGGGTAACAGGTGAGGTTTGCAGCTAGAATCTACAGTCATAATCACAAATTACCTTACTATGTATATTCGTTTCTTAACAGTTTTACAAACAACCTACATTATACAATATTTAGTATATTTCGAAAAACAAGTTAAACATTATCAACTGGAATTTTGTATTCAGGTTTCATTTGATTAGAACTGTAATACATACGACTAACGGATTCAACTATTTCAACTTGATTAAAGATTAATGAGTATTAAAAATGTTATTTTATTATGTATTATAGCATAGCACAGTAAGAGTAAAAATTGAGACCTATCAATTACAAAATTATATTCATAAATTCAGCAAATTCTAATAAAATAAGCGTTAAAAAAAGTAACGAATCAATCAACATACATTGGGAGTTGCTCATTGCAGACCATGTCAAATAGAGCGTGTAAAGGGATACAGCTGAAGCTTGAAGGAGACCAGACTGAGGCTGGTATTCTTGAACTTTTGGCAAAATTGAAATGATGCTCATCACAATACAAAGGATCAGATTGAATATGATGAAGAACTTGTTCAATCCACACTCCTATTTAAATGAGAACGGTTTAACACAATCGTAATGGCACAATTTGCTTCAATAAACCTAAACATACTTAGTCTGTATGACTCTACATACAGATAACAAATAGAATATAAAACATAATACGGTAATTCTAATAGTAAAATTAACCTGGTTGGTTCCAGTGTAGAATATCCAAAATAAAACTGTGGCTGTGATGATACCAATATAGTTCAGACCCGTAGCAGACAACAGAGCACAGTACCTGAACGAAAGTACAAAATTATACACATAGTCACATACTACCGATACAACGAATGGCAGTACGATGTGTATATTTAAAAGCCAACTAGAAATTAACTAGTATAATTATTATTAAAGTATTTTCCATGTTTGTAAACATTAAATGTGATGTAAAAGAAAAAAATAATGCCTGCAATCCATACGAAGTGTGATCAATTATTTAGTATTACCATCCTTTGGACTCAGTTTCTTCATAGTTCGTAATCCAAGATTCAGCCCAACTATGAGCAAAGTCTACAATGAGAATCAATTGGATTAGAATGAACAGAAATCCTCCAATCATCCCAAAGTACATCCACGTTGTTCCAAATGAACCTCTTGGTATGAAGAAAGCTCCAACTAATACAAAATAAAGTGTTTTTATTTTACAAGCCTCCACGTACTGCCAAACTGAAAATACTGAAAAATGAATGTCACAAAAGTGACTAACTGTCTTTATACCTGTTATACCGATGACAACTAGGTACTTTATTCCCCAAAACCCGTTCTGTATACCAGCCCTCGGATCCTTTGATGATTTCACTCCTATCATCATTACCGACATCAAGGCATAAAAGCAACATAGCGAGAAACAAACTCTGTAAACCTGCAAAACGAAAAAAACATTAGTTCATTAGCTACTTAGTTTCATTGTGATGCATTTCATTTTTAACTGAATAACTGCAAGATTACAACGAAACAACTCACAGCCAAGTATCCAACAACTTCCGAACATTTCAGTCCTTCACCCACAAAGCTATTTTCCGATTTGCAAAACGGAACACTCGCTAGTTTGTCTTGCAATCCTGGTGACAGCATAATGCAGCATACAACAACTCCGACCAGGAGTAAAAGTGCATACATGATTTTGGATGATGTAGAATTTTTGCATGATGGGCATGCGGCACAACATAAGCTGCAAGCTGCACTTCCGCAACAACAGGCCACCTAAAAATGAAATAAAACAAACTGGTTTGAATATGAAAAAATACAATGTCATTTAGCAATTTATCCAAATCATTAATTATACGAGTTATAGTTATGGATTCTACATGTATAATTATTGATTTTCGTTTCATGGTTGAGAAACTGTTGATTTAAATGAGTTCGAAATACTTACCGAAGCAGCACTAAAAAGTCCCAACACTGCTCCCATTTTCTTGAGTTTGGGATAAGAATACAATGACTCAACCCACTTAGATAAAGATTATACTACTGAAATTGGTAGTATCTGATAAAATTGCAACGCAAATAATGAATTCTTTTCTTGGTTGTTTTATTCAAAGGAGAATCTTTTCTCCAGAGTAATTACTTGGCCAAACAGCAGTCCTATAATAAATTAATACATACACTTTCAATATCTATATTACTACTAAAAAGCATTCAACATTGATAATAATCACTAATCAAATCACAGAGCATTACACTTCATTTGTCATTCTTTGTCTATCTATGTATTTATACAATCAATAGTATAATTCTACAATTGACAATAATAAATCTCATAATATCAATCTGTTGTTTCCACACACCCTTACTTACAAACTGCCCGTTGACAATGTTTGTATGGGTAATGGTGATATTTGTGTTTTTTATAAATAGTAAACACAAACAAAAAAGTGTAATGAAACTATTAAATATACATATTATACATACTAAATTATTATCATAGTACAAACAACAAAATAACATTCTTGTCCCGTTGTTCAATAAGTTAAAAGTTAATACAGTTCGTACATCGTAGTCCGTCATTAGTCATCGTTAGTCATGTATTTGGTACTAATGAATGAGTCATAAAATGACGACTGACGACAGTCAAGTATTATATTGAATTTTCACGTGATCCGTAGATTAAAGATTGAAGATCAGCTGCTGTCGCTGCCATCACATTTTAATGGCGAGAATGAACAACTGCTCCACATTTTTAACACAATAAAAATTATCAATTAATCAATCAATTTAATTCTAACTTACGTGTTTTTCCCTTTGTTTGTCTTGTCCTCTCTCGAGTTTCTCGTAATAAAGTTGTTTTGTTTCTGATTGTTTATTTTTGTAACGATGAGTTGATGAGACATTGAAAATTCACACTACACGCCACAAAGGCTGTAGATTTCGCCTCGCAACATTCAGTCCTTCCAGCTGATTGCAAAAATACATTTTGTTGATCTCCCTCTCCGCATTCATTCCTTTGCTCGCTGTCGCTGTAGTTTAAAAGTTCTAAAAATCTCATGAAATGACGCTAATGACTACTGACGCATAAAACACCGAATCGGGTTATCACTATCTGAACTTTATAGTTATCGTTATTTTAAATATTGTAATAAAATATTAACGAACCAAATATAAACTCGGAACAGATCAATTGTAAATGGTAAAGGAGCACTGGGAACGAATGTCACTGAACTCTTCGTTTCCATTCTATGAATTCTATGTTGGTTATTTTGTATTCCATTAATTATGAGTCAATATCATGTTAAAACTATTCAAGATCAGCTATTAAAATAACCAGTTAATTCTAAACATTGAAGAGAAAGAATGTCAATTGGACTACCACCAGCAGCGTACACATCTCTCAATTGTAATACATTAATTAGGTAGGTATCAATATTTATTATCCAACAACATTATAACATTATTTGAACACCAACTAAACCATGTCCCTAAATCAAAGAGTTACTATTATAATATTATTTCATTGAATTCATTATTATTCTACATGTTTTTTTAAATAAAATGACAAAGATTTATCATTTGGTTCTCGACTGGGTTGACTGGGTAGTTTTTTGAACGCTTACGGGTTGATTTGGATGACGTTCCTTATATCGAACAAATTGTTTGACGACAAGTTTTTTGCCACAAAAATACTCCCCGTCCATATTTTTGATTGCATCGTTGGCTGCTACATCGGTATGATAATTCACATAGCCATAGCCCTTAGATTTCCCATTGCTTTCCCTTGCCACTTTTAACTTAACTATTTCACCAAATGTAGAAAAAGTGGTCGCCAGAAGCTTTTCATCAACCCGTTCTGCTAAATTTTTGACGAAGATATTCCCAACTCCGTTGCTTTTCAAAGACTCATAATAAAGTTCCGAACGCCATTGTTCCTCAGTAACTTGAGTATATTGTTTGTGAGCTTCATAAAGGTCTTCCATGGTCGAACCCGAACCACTGTTTGAGGAAGTGGTTGATGATGTTTTGCTGTGCTGAGTTTTTCTGTTATCCATTTGGTACAAATCTGTTGAAAAAAATAGTTTAATTATTTCGTACTTAATATAAAAACAACACAATATAAAATCATCATAAATATTAAAATTGCCTTTCATTGTTAAATTCACTCTGCTCTCTCCATGCACTTAGATAAAAAGAAATATCTGGACTTATAGATAGTATAGAAATAATTTGGAAATTGTATCGAAATTCTATTTCGAAACCTTCACATAAAATAGAGAAAAAAATGCAGCGTACCTAACCAGACACCTGAGACAAGCTTTTTGGTATGTATTTTCCCTTTACATCAATAATAAAATTAATGCGTCCCCCTTGTATTTACCCACTCGACTAAAATTAGGGCATAAAAATTTTGAAAACTTTGAGCTGCCGAATCCGCTAAAGAAAAACGTTAAGATTCTATTAAATAAAACTAACGTAGGGAGCAAAAGCGTGTACTCAGTACTCATTCTCCCCCTAATTAGTCCTCCGCATTTTACTTCCAAGTTCCACACTACTTCCATTCTATTGACTTCAAATTAGAATTGAGGTTAATTGAGTTAGGGGCAAATGACAAGGCAAGCATATTAAGCATATGCATAGGCATTATATCCATTGCTCTTTGCTCTTAACATGGAGTTTTTAGAATAAGCTTAATGTTGTATTAATTAATTTGGCTTATTTAGTTTAATGGAAAAAAACAATACTATCATCTTATCTAAAACTCGACAGTCGACAATTAGAGAATTAAGAAGACATGTAGACCTTTACAATAATACTTTGTTTCAATGCGCAGCTGAGAAATTATATTATTCATTCCATTGTCCATTTATTATTTAAAATATGTAAATACCCCAAATACCACAATCAAATAGAAACTACTGTTGACTGTACTCGACTACAGTAATAAATAATGAATAAATTGTATACTATTATTGTATAATATATAATGTTGAATGTATCGTAATTTAACGTATATATTATATATACAACATAATAATGTTGAATGCATATTTAATATTTTATTGCAATACTACTTATTAAATACTTTATACACTTACTTTTATACGTTCAAAACTCTAAAAAGCGATTTTTCTTAAAGAGGACAACAATGAGATCTGGGATGACCTTCCCCGTGCGAGTGGGAGTCCATCCATGTAAAAGTCCAAACACCAAAGTTGAAAGTTTGAAAGTCCAATCTTGATCTCGAATGAATCATGAATGACGAATTTCTTGGAACTTGGAATTACTCTTTCCTATCCTGGAGCAAACGGCTACTACATAATACTGCAGTAAATAATCGTGTCCAGCACTCCAGCAAGCATAGCAGCAGTCTCCAGCTGATTATTATGTTAATTGCAGATAACAGGCAAGGCAAGAAATTAAATTATGAATTCAAAACAAATAGCAATGCAATGCATTTTGACTTGACACAAATATTGGTTTTTGAATCTTCGCTCCTATTTGTGCACGGAAAATCCACAGTAATAAACGTTACATAAAAGTAGCGTCCAAAGTCCAAACACGCAGGAGTTCCCGTAACACAAAGAAAAGAGGCTTTTAAGATTATTGTGTTGGTTGGTACATTTCATGATTTCTTAAATGTTTCCAAAATTCTTAAAATTATTTTAGTAACCCTAAAAATTTTGAAATAGTATGAATAGTATGTACTCGGTGAAGCATCAGGATAAGATTATATCAAAAATCCTTTGTTAAAAGGACCTTAAATGGCAAATTACCTGTACATTTAGTTGATGGAATATCTACACCAATTTTGCCAATTATTTGGGTATTCCAATTAAAGCAATGGTAGTTATAAAATATTGTCTGCATGTCTCGGTGTAAGCCTCCGTCATTAAATTTACTTAAATTAATGTTAATTAGGTAGTCCGATATTGTGTCATTAAATTTTTATTAGACTAATGGTAAGGTGGTTTTTCAGCTTTTGGAATATTGCTTCTCTCGAATTTCATGAACAAGTTTTTACATGCTGAAAATGTAAATAAATGTGACTTGACTAGTGAGCCTTCGTGTTTAATATTATCCA
Source organism: Pogonognathellus longicornis (assembly GCA_034694085.1). Lineage (NCBI taxonomy): Eukaryota > Metazoa > Arthropoda > Collembola > Entomobryomorpha > Tomoceridae > Pogonognathellus > Pogonognathellus longicornis. The sequence continues at coordinate 15,383 of JAQFYB010002327.1, read as the reverse complement.
TCCTTGCCTTGAATAGTATAATGTTGCGCAATCTAGCAATATTATTATGCTTTCATTAAAATCATAAATACACTTATTGGCAATATTAATGGTGTACCTCAGTATATGCATTCTGAACCAAAATCAACAAGCAAAGAACTATGTAATGTGTGTACTCAACTAGTATTATCTTATGTTTTTAATATTTTTCTTGCTAACAACAACTTTTGATTTTGTAAACAAAGATTCCAACGTAGACTTACTGAAGTACCTATGTATAATATGTAATTCATGAATTCATGGCTAATGTGAATAAAAAGCCGGTTGAACTTGAGGATGTTGCTATTGTATTAGAGATTATCAATACGAGCAACTAGTATAATCTAACTAAATTACTAATACATATACTACTATGTATAAGAGCTACTCGCTTACAAGGAACTCCCATTTAATTTACAACAACCTAGCATTATTATGGTTATAATATTGTTGCCTGTGCTGTAGCTACCTATACCCAGTACCTATAAGTACCTGCACAAAGTAAACATGTTGTGTAATTCTTTTCTTGTTGATGACATGTGGCATTGCACTTCTCCTGACCTCCACTTATGATATAATAATCAAGTACAAAACAAAGCCACAAACAGGCTGTCAGCTAAAGTGACACTTCCAATTGTTGAAGACTTATTCAATTACCTGTAGGTACTCGTATGCGTGAGGTATTCAAGTAAATCAATGTTTTGTCCTTTGTAAATCTCCTCATGAAATAGGTCTGGCTAATCAAACATTTTGCATGCTTTGATTGATTTCAATTAAAAATAAAAGTATGTTTACTTAACACAAGAGTTAGGTAAATGTGCTATCAAAAAATGTGATGTAAAGTATTTATCTAACAGGCAATTGACCAGGGTACAGTTTAAAGAACGCTGAAATTTACATTTATGTGTAATGATTCATAGATTTGTTTACGTAGTGTTATCCTAATAATAATTAAGTGATAGTCGACCTTTGACGTTTAGTATGGCGCAAAAAGAGTATATTACTAGTAAAAGTTTCATTGATTGATTACAGAGTAACAACGTATTTATATTTTACATAGAAGTACTACATTTAGTTAGAGTAGGTATACAGACATAGGTGTGGGGACCTCCATATAATTAATGTTGGTTGTATACCTTCATTCAATGGATTGAGTGGAAGTCATTCACCGCTGAATGTTCCATCTCCATGCAGAAGTATATTATATGCTTGCAGCTTTGTTCAAGATGATTATTTGAAAGGGGTATATGGTATAACTTGTTAGAAATCACATTTTGCTTTTATAAAGAAGTAATGTATATGTACATGTGTATAAAATTGTAGGAATAACAATAGCAGGAACAAGTGCATGTGTTGATTGTTTGTGTAGGTATGAGTGGTTGACGTTGACCCAGAATGTGATTATTATGAATACAGCTAAAACACCTTGTTAAAGCTATAGTTGTTATGCTATATTAACATATATTTAAATTAGAATCAGAATGTCATCCACATAAATAAGGCATGCAAGTATCTATTGTTGTTATGTCATATGTGGTACTATGCTGGTGGTACTCAGTATAGTGAGTTTCAATGTATTGCGTGTGTATTAATTTTGCCTCACATGCAAATCTTACAATGTGTCCGTGTGTAAGGTTGCGCTTTTGCGATATATGTACAGGTTTCAAAGACAAAACTGGTCATAAATGTAAATTGACATTGGAGGATTCAAGCCTGCACTGCATGTAAAAAATTTCCTTCGAATATTGTGTTATAATAGGTGCTACGTGATCATGTATATATCTCTAACGATTCGGCTGATAACATCTTTAATTTAAAATGTGTGTACCTAGTTTACTTGAAACTTAAACTATCTTTTTATTGACCACACTGCGGCATATATTTTATGTTGAATTATTGTTGTACAAAACTAACAAACTTTTTTTTTTGCAAGTATCTATATCACATTAACCGACACACATGATGTAATTTAATGAATTATGAAGTGTGAATATTTACTAGTATTACTGACATCGTACCTTGTAATTTCAGACATAATTACCGCATAATTAGTAATGTTTGTTAATTGATGAGCTACAATTTTTATGTCCACAAATGCGCACATTGACTAATAGAATCCCAATAGGCATTACATTTTGTGGCATTCAGTTTGAAAACTGTTTTTAATGTAATTAGTACAGGGTCTCATTATTGGTTGTCTTGCCCATATCTGATGGCCAACTATAACCTCGTGTTGAGTGACGATATGATGCAGCTAGTACGTGTCATTGCTGTTTTTCTAGAGAGTAGCATGACATAAGAATTTCCTTCATTATTGTGATATAGCGCTTGAAAAATGTCAGCAAGGTGTTATATAAAATTTTATTATTAGCTTAAAAATTATGTGCATGTTTTGCAGTTAATAACTAACTGCACGCTGCTGTTATGTGTAAGTTAATAGATTGTCTTGTTTTTCTCCTCCACTTACAAACATACATGCAATGCCCTTTGATGTACCGTCATTGGTGGCAAAGTGTATGAAAATACTTGCATGCAAACAATGGGTAATATAATGTTGCCTTAAAAATAGTAATTTGCATAAATGGAGAGGATTAATTTTTATTTTTAACTAATTATAATTATAGATTGCCTATATGAAGGAATAGAATTTTATATAATGGATATTTTTTTAATTATGATTACCTATTAATTACTTATAATGTTGGTAATGGGTAACTGGCATATTTTTGTTAAATATTAATAAGTAAATATTGTCTTTTAACGAAGGAATTAATTGGTTGTATAGTATAATTTCTAATCTGGTTTGAATGAGATAGTGTTATGCTGTAACAGTCAAGGCCGTACCCAGGGGGGAGGCTTAGGGGCTTAAGCCTCCCCCAGGATTTCTAAAGTTACACTAGATATTATTAGTATTTTTAATGAGCATGATAATATTATAGCCAATCAATCAATATATAAATACATATGTGTTTCTCACCAATACTTATAGCATAAATCCCGAAAATTAGATTATTTTCCAAAAAAATTACCAAAACTTAAGAAATTTTTCGCGCTACGCGCGAATTTTATGTATTTTTCGATCATTTTCCCCAAATTTCCTCAAATGTATCATACAAAAATTGACAAATTGTTCATATTTCATATGGGTAATAACTTTTTGCCATGCATTTCCAGCTAGCCTCCCCCAAAAAGAAATCCTGGGTACGGCCCTGGTAACAGTAGCACAGACAGTCATGCATACCTTCATATATATTTTACATATGTAAATGTAACTGACCTAGAACATTATTTGTTGTCTAATTCTTGTCTGCATCACGTCAGACAACAGCGAAAAATATAGAGTAGACATAAATTTGACACGTTTTACCTAACATTCGTCTCAGAAATAATATATCAGTATTTTTTACCTAACAAACTATAAATGTACACTAAAAGGGGTACATACTAGTTACTATGTCTCACACATCAATTTAAAAAGGAAACAGATTTCTGGACACCAAATTCATTAAAGTGTATCTACTATTAATTTACATACTAATTATATATATAATTTATTTCCACTTTATAAATTAATATGCTATTACAATTTATTTTGAGTCAATCTCTGTCTTCGATTATGTAAGTATCCAAGTAAGAATCTATTTAAAATATCTATATCAATTTTCATTTATTTATGAATATTAGATATAGGTTTAATTTTATAAGTATTTAATGCTAATTCGGTTCTTTACTTCTCAGCTTGTTTTTTATCCACCTTGATTTCTGTACTCCATCATTGTTGTACTGCAATAAAATTATCTATTATTTTACATTTTGACCAAAAATTAATGGCTCATACCTAATTTTATACCTATGTAACTTACTCAAAACCATGTCCTTACTTTAATATAAATTGACATTGAATCGTTGGATCATTGTGAAATTTCTGGTATTACTTTTTGTATTGTATTGTAGTAGCTACTTTTTTATTTTACATCAGCAGGTCATTACTTTAATTACAATTCAGGCTTACCTACATTATACTACATTTTAAATTACTATTGAAACAATATCTCAAGCATGATATCACTCAATTGCCTCGATAGAAATTGCTACACTGCAAAAAAGACACTCACCTTTAGAAGAAATAGGATTTATAACACAATAAACTAATTTACTGATACCTACTATGACTGAGAATGACATTTCTTTTACAATAGGTCTCTATTGTAAATTGAAAAACTAAATACAATCTTCCTGCATTATAATAATTATCTCGGTATATTATCCTGTATTATATCCTGTACATAATGTACTTAACAAAGTTGCAATTAAAATAGATAAGGTCATAAGCAAGTTGTATGTATTGTGCATATGAAAACACCTTGCTGCTTACGACCATAATTTGAGTAGGTAAATCTGACAATGAGTACTTTCCTGGAAAGCTAATATACACAGAAACTAGATGATGTATTTAAGATCTGAAAACAAAGAGCTGAAACACATAGTGCACTTAGAAAGGCGATAAAGTAACTCGTTCATCCAGAGGTGTAAGTGTGAGTACACAGAATTGTAAAGAATTGTTATCATGAAGAGCGTTTCGCTAACTAGTGAGAAATACATAAGGTCTTTGGTGAACATGAGAGTCAATGCTTATCCAAGGAAGGGTATCTAATGAAAGTTGCCCTTCAATCGTCCGAAGTATAAAATATCTTGAATGAAATTTCATCTTACGCATTTGCTTGTAAAGATTCTGTAAGAACACTCTTACTTTTAAGTCAGTCGCGAAGAAGTTGCTGTCAGTCAATTTTTCTACTTGATTCGCAGTGTTCCTTCTTCTACAAGCCGAGCTACACGACAGTCAGAAGAGCATTTTGCATTCCGAAAGTAAAGTGATTGTGAATTCTCAACTTCTTCTACGAATAACGCATTTCAGTACAAGAGAGTCCCATCAAATCAATACAGTCTCACAGAATCATCCGATTCATACACTCAAGTAAGTAAAGTACACATTCCCAAATACATTTTGCAACATCTTCAGTTTAGAGTAGTGCTTTGTCCATTTCGTTTTAGTGTTATTACCTAGAGCTAGTACTATTTACCCTGGATATTATCTTCCGAATTCTAGTAGGTCTTTGTGATACAGAGATAGTCTTTTTTGTTAGTTCTACCAGTATGCCCTCATACCATACGTATACGCATACCCGTATAAGCTGAATCAATATTAGACTTGAACAAAACAATCAAATCTAATTCTACACCATTTTACGTAAAAATTTACAATAATTTTTTGTCAATTTCCATTTACTCTAGGAAGCTCCTGAAAAATTCCACGGAAGAATTGGCCGTAGAGAGCTAAATCCGTTGAAGGCGATATTGCTGTAAAGTGTACTGAAGACTAAATTTTTATAAAAATGAAACAATTTTCTCCGACGAGAATATTCGTGGTGGCATTAGCCATTGCTTCCATTCACAGTGTCACTGGACGACCTAATTCTTCCGAAAGCCCGGAACTTAAGACTGTAGAAGCCACAAGCACTGCAGGTAACAACTTGAACCACTCTTTTTGTAGAACTCTCGCTAGCTATTTCCGTTTTCAGTCTACTTACTAAAAGAAAAGATACATTTGAATACGAATCTATTATTGTGAAAATTCTTTCTCGAATTTGCATTTGAATCTCGATTTTGAACTTTGCATTTACATGTATTACTTCAGACAAGTAGAATAAGCCTTTATATAAATTCCATACTTAACAGTAGGTTTACAATGGAACTTGAAATGATAACGCAATACTTCCTCACATCAATAAATACGTGGTTGTAAAGGACCTAGGTATATAGATTCATATTGTGGTTTAGTATTCAACTGTTACAGATTAACTAACTATTGCATCATGAATATATTATATATATTTCTCTTGTTGATGTGATTCACTACAATTTGTTACATTTCTTACTCACAAACAAATTGCATCGAATTCTCATCGCACGACTTCCCTATATAAATTATTGTATACTTACGTCAAAGTAAATAAGTATCCTTAGAATCTCAGCTTTAGATGTTTTATGTAAATGAAGTAAGGAGTGTGTATCGTACTATTAGAACGATGTAATCAGGTTTCCTTCTACCATAATGCATATTGTTATGAGTGTATACATTACATGGATGTATGCACACCACATTGCAGCAAATGTAAGTGTGCGTATTTGTATTGCTCGCATACTTGATTAGATTTGCAACAGGATGTGTAGTATTCTCCTCGCATCAACAACTGTGAACAACATGCAATGAAGATTAAGCACTCTATACGCTGCACATCATACAATATCTGAAACAATCTCTCACAATTCAGTTTGTGCCTCATTTGTTGTTAGTGTTAGTGTTATGTGAGCTGTAAATAAACACACAAGACATAACAGTCGTGGGTGCACCAATATGCATAGTAAAACGTTGTTATGTATGTATGCATGATTTTGTATGTACATATTTGCTCAGTCAGTGTATGGCCGTTTCTCTTTATGGTATTTGCTACTGAACTATTGTATTTCACTTCTAAAATTGCTTTGTATCCAAACGAAGACTTAATACAGATGTGTCACTTGTATACATATATATTTAACGCAGAAGCTTATAATATTATTACAATATGTCTCATCTCTGATGTGTGTATTTTACGTATTGTTTACATTACGCACTTTCTATTACTCAGATACCTACTTGGCAGCTTTTTACTATGTAATTATTGTAATTTGTCAATTGTAAATGTGTTTTATCAGTCACGGATGCAGGCTACAGAGTTAAATACGAAAACCATTTTTTAATGCTAGTTGCTGCCTAGACATGTATTAGGTAGGAAGGTAGTATTTAGGTAGTTTAAAATACTATTTACGGAAAATTATTACTAATAATAATATAGTACTTCCATAAAGTGCTTCAGATATGTGTTGTTCCCATTGGTGTTATTGTAAACGTTCATATTTCAATTATAATTTTAGAGAGTTTTATTTCTACATTAGTTATAATTTACTTCGTAAAATGCTCATTCGGATGACTATTTTATGTATTCACTATAATTATGTTTAACACCCAGTGCGTGTGCATTTGATACCAATAAAACTGTTAACAGTATTAATAGTATTAACAGTTTAATGTGCCACACATACATACATTGACACGTGTTATAAGTGAAAAAGTATGAATTTCTTGTAATGTAAGTATGGGGTAGTCGCATGCTATGAGCGAAGAATAGAAGTAATCCAAAGAAACTTAATGGGGCAGAAAGGATTATTGTGTAAAAAGCTTTTTGTTCCTTTTCACAAATACTACTATACTAGGGCTGTTCCCTTGAGCTGCATTACTCCTTGCTTTGTAAAAGTGAATAGATAGGAAAATGGTGCACAAATGGAGTCAGGTACCTACATCACTATTTCCACTTTGAGTGTGGCAGTAGACGACTTCATTTCTTTGTATTTAGTATTTATACACCTCATTTGGCTTTTAACGGGCTCAGTTTTTCCTACTTCATTGTCCATGTTTTATTTGAAATGTGTACTTGGTACTTGACCCTTTTTTGCGAGCCAGTACATCATTTATACGTTAAAACATTACTAGCTTACTAGATAGACGATAAACATTTTAAATAGGCGTAATCCTTCCTTCCCTGAGACATCGTGTAGTATTATGCCCATGATATTTACTAATAAGGGTTTTAGGTTTTTCATGAAGTAGGTTTTTTTCTTACTGGGTTACATCATATCGCAATGGAAAAAGAAATTAGAAATGCGTTTCTCATAAATGAGCAAGGAATTCTCATGTGAATCCTTATAATAACAAGTGTACTAGGAGGTGGATACTGCATACAGATAGGTTCAGCTAGAAACTGAATATATCTTGTTTTATCGAGTTATGCTACAGCAAATTTTCAGTTTGTGTCGGTTCTCATATGAGAGTCGCTCGGGAATGTATTTTTGAACTTATAGACATAACTTTACATATTATTATATTATATATATACAATATTATGTAGGTATGAATTTTACTCATATGTGGTGTGTCACATTATTTCTTGTTACATTTTTAACTTTGGAACTTTTAGTTTGGATTACTCTTGTAATTCTGGACTCTTCATTGCACTGGGGGTGTTATACTGCAATTTACTTACAACCATCTGTATACAGATATGCATATAATCTTGTGTTTGTTACCTACAGACTCTTGGGCATTATAAATTCGTTTGTACGGTTTCTTTTTTCACTATAGTGTTATATTTTATGTACTTGTATACTCGTATTATGCATGTGAGATACTGGTACTTCACGAAAACGTGCAATACTAGAACTAGCATTGTATAGGAAAGTATTTGCAAGGAATTGCGAGACGGTTGCTGTTGTGGTTACATACAAATATAGTTCTATGTACTATACGTACGACGCTTTGTGATCTGTAAAGTACACAATGGATGATGAGAACAGAGCGGGCGAGAACTGAGACACGAAGAAGCTTTTCTTATTGTGATTAACCTACTTTAGTGCAAACAAAATATCCATCTTGGGATTTGCTTTTCACTTTCATTCATTGGACCAAACAAGCCATTACAAGCCACAGAACTCAACGCAGCTTCTTAGAAAAGTCACTGCGAGTTTTGTACATTTTTATACTCACACAACAGTCATTTGTTTGTGAAACCCTGGCTCAATACCAGCAGTAGCAACAACAAAGATTCAACTCTATCTTCAGTGAGGTATGCAAGTTCTGTTACTCACATACATGCAATATAACATTTACTTACACGAGTATAATACATAAGTGCTATAAATGAATGTGTTATATGGATAAAAAAAATGAAACCACAATGGATATATGTTCTATTCATTCTTAGTCTCACTCTACTATTATTAGTCAAAAGTTTTCGCATAAGTTTTTCAACTAAAGTGTGGATGTTGAGAATGCTCAGTGACTATATGCAAATCCTTTGTCACACAGTCACGCAGTAATAAACTTTGCAAATACTTATAAAGCCAGTTCAAGTTGAAATCTGAAAGAGTGTTGGGTATTAATCTATGCATACAATATACAATATATAGTACACTTATACATGTATTGGTAAATCTGAAGCACAATACGCAATTGGTTCCATTGATGTTCTTCCAGTCACAACACTTGCTGTTCACTTTGGTGTTTTACATACCTAGAGGTATTTGACAGTTTATAGTTTAGAGTTTAGGGAGTGCAGGGAATATTGGTGCACCACCACCATGCACCACCACCGTAGTGATTACGCATTGAGAGAAATGAATTAGCAAATAATGAAGATTGAGTGCAGCTGTAGTGCAATTCGAGTGACAGAGCAAATATGTATTCCGCCGGGTCGGCATATCATGTGGAATACAATATAGCTACCTGTACCTTAGCTATAATTGATAGCTAACTATCCACAGGTATAATAACTCACAGAATTTCTGTTCCTGTAAATGCTAAAGATATATCTTAGTAGCTTACCTGTGTATGGTTGCAGGGTAATTTAGTTGGTATGGGTAATGGCACGTAGCAGAAGGATGTTACGTACATAAATACAAGTTACACCATAGCACGATTTATTAAATAGTCTCACTGTGTAATGCTATAAGTACTATTATTCTAGTATTTAGTCTATCAGGTATTTAGCGGACCTCTGAACTATAACTATAACATACAGTAGCACTTATGTACATACATACATAGCTAAAATATGTATAGGTAGTGTGTGCTAATATAATGGCTTTCCTTTTCCTTTAGTTCATTGAAGCTTGGGATGTAGGCTATTAGACACAAGTGGATGAAATAGAATGTAATGTGAAGTGATGTGGAGTTAAGTATTCAGACCAAAAGGACGATGAGTAATAAGACGACAGGAGAAGGAGAGCTGAGAGACGAGAAATTCCATAATGATTATGATTATTAAATAGTAGCGTCATTGGTCATATAGCAACAATAACGTTGTGGGGAACTCCACTTTATGAACTGCTGCTATGGCATGGTGGTTATAAGCGTCAATTCACAAAGCCCTGTGGAATGGTTAGAGATTTATCATTACTTCGTCGTATACTCTTCGCCATTCTTCTGCCTCAAACAACATGCTGCAACGTACTTCGCTCCCAGCACCAGCCGAGCCAGAGAGCACAAGCAATAATGCAGCCAGGGAATAGAAAACTCATTCATGCGAAAGTCTATTACTGTCTCCCATGTTAAACGTATACTTTAGCCCCACAATATTATAATACCTTCGTATGTTACACTGCTAGGAGCATTTATATATCTAAATGCACAGTTTGTCGCCATTAAATGTGCACAGTATAGCCATACGGACGACGATGATTCATGGTAACAAGGAAGATGCCAAATTCGTCTGCAATAGTATACACAGTATACAGTGTAAGTTTACTGTATACATAATGCATAGGATTCTTAAATTCTGTATGCTTTGTACACCTAGATATATACGCTAGCATCATTTAAGCCATAGATTGGGCATGAATAATACAACAATACTAATGTGGTAATAATATTGTCTCAAGTCCTTTTTGGCCTCTTGTAAACTACTTACGTTAGTTTAGTCCTATACTATATACTTATGTATGTAGACTTGAAGCACTGTCTTAATCTGCTTATAAAGATTGTTGGTGTAGTGTAGAGATAACAGAGTAGTGTATATTAATTAAATGTGCAAACCAATGAAGTAGACATTATTATTATAACATTTTCATGGAGTACTTATCTCAGGAGTACTTACGTATTATTATTGCAACCTTAGCTTTTGTGCACACTTCAACACACTCCACTTGACTTGCTTTCAAATGATAAGTTATGTAAGTTTACTTTCGATGAGTTCCTTTCCTTAATAATATTTATACAGCATCTACTAAACATTCTACTTTATTGATGTTTCCAATTACATTTGAGAGGGGACATGACAAGAATCTTACATCATGGCATCGTTTAAGACGGGGCATAGTTAGTCGAGTCTTAATTATATATATTATGTTATCATGCTCATCGTAGCAGAAATACTAGTAAATAGAAGCACCTATTTACTTTCATACAACAATCTCAAGGAAATTTAACGTGGGTATTATGCTACACTGTGAGTTATACACAAACAGTGTCTTAATAATAGATGCAAGCATTCCATCAACTGTGTAATGATCGTTTGCAAGTTATTATAAATAATAATTGCACTAACGACAGAAGGGGTATTCAATCATGCAAAAATATTCCTAAATTGCTATCATTCTGCATTGACACATCAATTCAGAAGTTTTCTTGCCTAATTTGCCAATATTAAAGAGACACAGCAGGTTATTTATATACTAAAGACAAACCAAAGGAAAATGTTTCCTTTGTTTATTAGCCTTTGCTTAAATAGTAGGCAGGTTGTGTTGTTATGACTGTTGTAAAGACATTAGCTGACGGCTAAGATAACGCTCTAGTAGATACGACACAAAGGATGGCTAAAGAGAAATGAACGTAACATTCGTTTCCCCGTAGTTTCTTTGTCGTTTATGAATTATTTACTCTTGGAACAATCTACATGTCGTGTTTCCTTCATTATTCTTATTTTTATTGCCTCCAACCTTTGACCCCATTAACTCTCAGACAACTCTTTGTTTATTATTCAAAAGACAATGTCAATATTAGAGCATTTTGTAAAGGTACACTATGTAATAATTATTATGTACCTTTAATAATTACAATGTTGTATCATACCTTCTCAGTCTCACATTTTCATGTTAGGGGTGTACCAATTAAAATACTATAGGATAGGACTAGGGCTAGGACTGAAAGCTCATTCTGAATTTTCATTAACGATTCAGTTTGGTTTGCAATGTATCAATTTTTACCTTAATTATCAACTAGGGACTGTTTATCACACAGTATGTGTAATTTCTTACCTGTGTCCTGTCTGCAATAAAATCGAAACAATTCTATATACAATGAATCATATGTAAGTACGACTGAGCTGGAGAAAAATGAAAATATTGTACTTCTAATTAGGTACCTACTTAAGATACATTATCTCATACATTAAATATAGGTAGGCCACAAGGTCACATCAAATCAATAATCAATCATACACACATGTGTATTCTTGAGATTCGCTTTTGTAAAATTAGAACAGGTTGAAGCATCATTGACATTATTTGTATTGCCGTCTCATAGAAATAGCTTATCCGGTGAAAGTTTTCCTCATTTGCTAAAATTAGAAATATTCTCATTATGATAATAATTCATCTTCAAAGTATGTGTACCATGTTGAATCAATCATGGTTTAGTACGTAGTTGTATTAATAAATTATAAGTTACGTAACTTTACTCACTTTATGTATAAATATAGATCATATATTTATATATATAGGTATAGATAGATATTCGAAATTCACGTTCACTTGTGAATTTTGCTAGGAACTGCTTTGTAATATAATACCACATTTAATGCCCTCAGAGCTGTTAAAATATGGTTGGAAGTAGTTATATTAATATGGTAAAGTTTGAGATGACAGTCACTAATTGGTTGACTGGTTTTAGGTCCTACGACGACGACGACAACGACGACAGAAGCTGTGCAGACAACTACAAACAAAACGACGAATGAAAGCAAACACAAGACCTCTTCCAGTACACACGATGGGCCTATCCGAAAGTGCGACCACAATGACGATATTGCTCTGAACTCGTGTTTGAAATTAGTTTTGGAGGATTTGAAGCCTAGATTGAAGGAAGGTGTCCCGGAGATAAATCTCCCTCCTATGGATCCTCTCAAAATTGATAACATTGCGTTCCAGCATGGGAGCGGACCTGTGAAAGTTATTGCTGTATTCAGTAACGTAGAAGTCTCCGGCTTGTCCAACTTCACAAAATCGGATTTCGGGTTTGTTTGCAAAGCTTCATTTTTCAATATGCTTTCAAGTTGTGATGTTCATAAGAATAAGACATTTTTCAATTTCAACACAAGACATAAATACATAACATATAGGTAATGGTTTTGTGCAAGTTACCATTTACTAAACCAAATATAGCTGAGTTAGAAAGAACCACGTTCTGCTACACAATGCAAATAAACACAAGGGAGAAACAGATTTATAGTCCTTTTTTGAACTGCACTTATTACAGTAGTATTTTATTTACACTTCAGAATTCAACTTGACAATATTTCGCTCTCGTTCAATTTCGGAACTGTATATGTATAAGTAGTTCATACCGTGATCATTATAATACAAAAGAAACACAACAATGTTTTTACGAGTTAAGACCACACAGGTGAGGTTGTTGACGCAGGTAAACATTAAAAGTCAAGTCATCTCATTAGCCCAGAACCTATTTTACTCTGATGATGAAATAGACTGACATTTTTACATTACAGTCGAATTGAGCTAATTGTAGTTACAATAATTTTATTATTACAACATACAAGTCCTTATTTACTAGTATTACTAAGTAGGAAAGTACGGTACATAGTTTTAATGAGGACAGTAGGTTCAAGTAGGAATCTAGTACACTTAAAATTTAAACGTCATAGTAAGTACGTAATCAATTTTGCCATGTCATTTTACAAATTAGTTTAGCTTGTCATAGCACATATTTGATATACAAATTGAATCATGTACTTTACTGTACTACGTAGTATTCCTACTCGAAAAATTCAGTTTCAGGGTTAATTTGAGAAAACATGAAAGCTTTATGAATCATCCTGTGGTTTTCGATAGCTGCGGCAGGCTGCGGCATGGAGAGTGATGTTCCTCCGGAACTAATTTGATTAAATAATAGTTTTGTTCTCAGAACACTTAAGAAGATTTTTACACACTTAAAGTTGGCTTCAGCAATGATTGTTTAATGATACACACGTAATATTATCAAATCTTTGGCTAAAACTTGTTTTTGAATTGCAGAGTTGATACAAAGAGAAGAACGCTGGATTTCGCATTGACAGTGCCACAAATGGCAATCGTTGGAACTTACCAACTGTCAGGAAACCTTTTCTTTTTCCCCATCGGAGGAAAAGGAAACTTCTACTTGAATATTGGTACTTCATTTTACATATTATTGTGCTAACGCTACATACTACATACTTTACACAAGACGTTTCGTTATTCATTGCAATTTTCGATCTTGACATTTACGTATCAGTATTTTGTAATTTGAATATTCTACTGTTGACAGCGTACTTATGCGTGATTCTACTAAAGTAGCACACTATTTCGTCTAAGAAATACAGACTATTTAACATATTATATGCCTACATCAACACTTAAATTTATGTTTATATTTATTTGTATATAGTACATTTACAAATACGTAGATTTTATCACATCACTTGGCAAAAGAACCACATCATCATCATGTAATCGATATTTTGATATTTCAGGAGGAGTTAATGCCAAAGGGTCAGGAAAGCTCGGTCTACAGACCAAAGAGAATCACAAGCAAATTGTTGTGAGGAAAACGGACTTAGACTTGGATATTGAAAATATCAAAGTTCATCTCACCAATTTGTTCAACGGGGATAGACTGCTGGGTGAGTAACACCTGAATTAACAATAACATTCATTATGGCAACTGCTGACAGACATTGACATGGTGGAGGATATTACGTATAGATTTTGATTTCGGTTGTTTGTTTGTAGTACACGTTGTACATGAACTTACACTTTTCATTTTGATACAGAACCTGATTCAATCCTAACAATTACTATAGTACGTATAGTCTCACATATTCTAATCATGTCAGATTCAGATATTCAACTGCAACTAATTCTTCTATCATCATTATACTCCTACTATTCATTCAATCACATCCCATTGTCATTCCTACGCACACAATGAACAATAATTCGTTACTGTCCACTTATTATAAATCATTATCACAATTATTCACTTACATTTAGTATACAAATTCTTAGCATACAAAATCAAACAAAATAGAAGAATGATTAGACATAAATTATATTCTTGTAATTATTCATTGTAATGTAAATGTAAACAATCAATTGTACTTTTATCCCTTAAATGACATGTGATTCAACACATCTTCACACACAAAAAAATAATTCTTAGCTTGACTAACATAATATTGAGAAACGTTCGAAAGTGTTCTTTCTCTTCCTTTCTCCGCTCCTGCGGAGTATTACAACAGCTCGCAGCGTCATTTAATCCTTAGCGTGATTTTCAAAACCTGGAAGGTCAAAAAATAACTATACATTAATACATTAATTGTGAATAATGTGAATAAAATAACTTTCCAGCATAATACGATCTATATTCTAAGGCTAAAGATAAATAAACCGTAGTAAAACGGGTGTAGTAAAGTGGTGGAGACATGTAGGAACCTTTTTACGCCCTTGACCAAATTGTT
>JAQFYB010002326.1:0-25332 GCA_034694085.1 Pogonognathellus longicornis | reverse complement strand
CGTAAAGTAGATAAAGTCGAAAAAGTCGAAAAAGTTGAAAAAGTCGAATAAGTCGCCGAATATTGAGTGAGCCTATAGATTATTACTTTAATACAGGTAAAAGATTGCAAAGGCATTGTTTGTAATATTTTATTTGTATGAGGATCTTTTAATGATTCGACTTTAGACAATAACTCTTAGAAATGCAGTATGTAAGTTGTAGTATATTTCAACATAGACTTAAGAGTTCAAGCGCTTTGTAGTGTCTTATTAAAAATGTAGATAGATAGTAATGGATACATAAAATACTTGATCTAAAGTAAACTGAAGTAAACTTGGGAAATTAAGTACATGCCATTAATACACGTAGCTGAATTTGACATGTGCTTCGGCAGATGACACTATCACTCTGACAGAGTGACAGATATAAATGAACTTGTAATTGCAAACCAAGAGATGTTCAACAACTAAAAATCACTTTAAATTGCAAGCTTGTCCGAGAAGGTTGACGTTTTGCTGAAATAGTACCTAGTACCTACTGCTATAAATATCAGTTGAAGTGTTTGGTGGGGAATGAGATGGATGTGCATATATTACACATTAATAACCAAGTCATGACATTTCTGTCGTTTGAGAGTCGACAGTGCGAAACACCTTATATATACAACCAGTGACATGAGCGTTATCGCTCTTACAGCTAAATTTCTCATTCCTTTATTAGACACGTAAAGAAGGAATTAGTTTCTCTTGAAAACATTCTCCACAGCTACAACACTCTAACGAATTTATGTTGATAAGCAAACTGGATATTCTTGTCCTGGTATCAATGTCTCTGGTTTTACTTATAATTTTACAAATAACAGCAGTATAGCACTGGTTATAGAGTGGAATAGTTCAAGATTACAATAATGGCTATTTACAGAGTTTTTTACATTAAATAATTCTATTTCGAGTTTTTTTTACAGCTTTCGCTTTCATTGTTCATTGTGTATAGTCATCACGTTGCTACATGACAATGAACTACAACTGTGAATTCTGAATGACATAATAAGCCTGTCTAATTCCACTTCAGAGAAAGTACTAAATAACTCAAAAAATAAAGCAGTATATCCATATCATATACCATTGTCTTTAGCTCAATATTAATTGTATTATCATATTTTATTGGAAATAATCGATACCTAAAAAGCCTTTTATTATAAAATACGATATTGTATTCAATGATTACAATTATTTAAGGCAGGTTCATTTTACTCGATAACGGTTATATACAAATTATGCATCTGAAAGTTTTTCTGAATTGCTTTATTGTGTGAACTTTTAACTCTTTAATTGTCAGCTTTAAAGTACATTCAATCCAAGTTGGCACAACTAGCACCGTCCATGCTCCTATTTTTATTTGTGTACCTAAATGGGTTTTCATTAATCGCCATCAAAATTTCCTTTATGCATCCTTCTTCCTTCATGATCTTGCCTATTTTATGAATATATTAAGAATTATTACTTATTCTAGGTAAAACATACTTTGTAAATGTAAATGGGTAAAATTGATGGCAAATAATTAAGACCCGATAGGTACATGACATAAATAATTGTAGTTTCTGCTGCTGAAATACTACTTTTGCCAACTATTTTTGCACCAACCACTGTTTACAGACTCATTTGAAGGTTTAAAGATTAATACTAAAGCGAAAATCTTAAAACCTTTGTAAACAGCTTCTGTACCGGGCCAGAAAAATCAATGACAAAATTTACTTGGACCGTATTAGAGCTGCTCCACATAAACTCAAGATAAAAATATTCAAGATCTTTTTAAACGTTATACTGAATGAAACTGTCAAACTTAATAACTTAGAGGCTACCGCTCAACGATAAGCTTAAGCCACATACAAATTACAATTCCCTTGCTAGCTTACTACCGATATTCATCATCGTCTTAACATAAAGAACAAAAATGAATCTTGAGTCTACAACAACCATAAAATGCAACAATACGTAATGTTATATAACAAACTCTATTATATACAAAATCAAAGTAATACAACACATAAGAGTAATAACACTGTGTCTGTGTCATATCGTCCTTCACCCTTTATTGCTTATTCTGTGACTAGTACAATATTATCCCATCACAAAACTCCTACCGCACTGCACACTCACAACAAGAGCAAGCCAAGTCAATCTGTGTTGAAAAAGTGTGTTTTTATGGATGCAAAGTCAAGCGAGAAGAATGAAACGTAAAGAAAGGTTCGGAATAATGCAGTGTGTAGAGCGGACAGGTAAATTAAGTGTGCGAGCATTATGCACAGCAACAAAAGCGGATGAGTGATGAGGACTCGTCTCTCCGACTGGATTTTAGATTGATCTCTTGCTCCACATAAAATAATCATTTTATAATGGACTACTACATGTACAAAGTATATGTAAGTTAATATGCTACTGTCTGTTGTTGTCGTGTAGTCACAGGTAGGTAAGAGCAAACGTTATCCGTTTCATGAGTGAGTGAGTAGAAAACTGTGGTAGTGTTCCATCCACGTTGTTCTTTTGTATGGGGAATAATGCATGTGGGTCGGTGAGTAAAGTAATCTGAACATGGCACAGAACATCACCTCTCGTCTCCTTCCATCACATTGGATTATGTTACATTTTCAAGAAGCTACGGAATGAAAAGGAAGGAGCGTAATTGAGCGGGATGTATTGTTATACATAAAAGGAACCAATTACTTGATTATCCTATTGCTCAACTTAAACTCGTCATGTACCCGCAAATCCAATTTATCTCCATCACATATTTCAAGTTACACTTACAGCATATAATATTTTATAAGATATCTGTGAAGGTACTTTACTGGGTATAGGTATAACATGTATAAATAAATGAATACATGTGCCTTATGTTCCTACCTTCATTTATAAGATAAATGTATTTTGAGATAATGTTACGGTTACATTATAAATTTTCATGAAACAGAGATAGATACTATAGTACCTATATTTAGCCTTATATAATATCGTATGTTGTTACATAGTAATATGCTGATACACCTGCCGTAGAATTCTAAAAGAAATGTGGCAATATGGATGACTTATTTCGTGTTGATAGAATACAGGACAGTAGTGTAATGCTACAGATAGGAAATTATGAATAAGTATGGACACTTAGTGTATAAATCTGTATATGGGAGTAATATTTTACCTATATAGGTTAGGAATACGATAGGCAAGTATAAAAGCCCTTAATGTTAAATTTGAGTTGAGTTATGAAATGTTACGTTGTCCGCGTATATTTATGCCATGTATATGTAAATGTATGTAGAAGAGATTGAATGTATATAAATAGAGTGTACTATATTCAGTGCTTTAAACTCATGAAATATCGTTGTGTATAGCGTGTTTTATTCACTATCCAAAACCATGACGAACTTGCTCTACTTTTGTCTCGTGGGGGTTCTCAATAAATTATGTTTCAGGTGAGCACAGTAAGTAATGGTCATGTAAAATTATATTTTAACAAAAATTGGCCTTTATATCTGTTTAAGTGAAGTTAATATTTGACTATGTATCTATAATGTGTATTTTATTACACATTAAAAGATTATTTATAAAATTGTCGAAACAAAAATGTGGTTAAATATTTTTCATCTTATCTCATCACATTACAAACAAAAGATTTGAAGTGAACTTTTACTTACCATCCCTCACCCACTGTATTTATTTTGCAGTCACTTGTCAATTACGGGTTTCCTATGTGGTGGTAACCGTAAACCTTAGAAGAATGATTACTGAGTAATTGTTAGGATTGCATGGATGGGACTGTGTATAGCAGTCGAAAAAGAGCCGCTTTTTGTGACACACGCAGTTTCTCCCTTCCCTTTGAACAATGAGACTCCTAGGTGGGTTTCAATTGCTATGATTGACAGACATGAAAATCAAAGTCCCAGTTCACAGTTGTCTGCTCCATCAGTCCTTACTTTTAAACAACATCCACAAAGGAATCACACAACAAGTCAAGGCACATCTCTTTAGTCGAGTTCAAGCCGAAATCGATTCTTGACTTGTGTTTCACCTTCACTTCGTACTACCGATATACATACTCAAACTTAAATCATGAATGCCTTTACAATATTATACGAAAAACACTTAACTCAGCAGTGCATTGCGGTGTAGCAAAGCCACTGTAATAACAAAAATCTGCCACACCTCATGCAATCAAAAGGAATTTACTAACTACCTCCCAGTTGGAAAGCCACAACTTCTTAGGTACTATACTTACATTTAGTGTGTATTTGTCTATAATATTAAATGTATAACAAATTGTGTCTAAATTAAAACGCATTTAAATTGACAATAAGTATCAAAAATATATAGTACGATTTATAGTAGATTAAAGTGTATCGAGTATAGAAATTCATGCAATTTTATTGTTATTTTAAATACATCTTGTAATATGCAAATTAAATCATGTTTTGTTCTTGTGTATTGATATTGAAGAAAAATACGGAACCATTTTGAAATGGAAGACGGAAAAATTTAGTAAAATTGATTTAAAGGGCGAAATACGGATAATTCTGGGGAAAATGTGAAAAGATGTCAAATGCCTCGTGCATGACAATCGAGAATGACATTACATGACATAAGTCACACACCCATCCTGTCGTGATATTTTCCCCTTTCTTCGTCAATCAACTTTTCAACCCATTTTGTGTGCATACATTGATTTCTTACAAAATTATTGGTTCCACACGTACTAAACTACTCAAATGTAGGGCAATAGCTACAATATTACATTTTGTAACCTTAAATTTGTACAAACCCAGATTTTGTGCAAAGGAGCATCAATAACAGTATACGTTTACAACAATTGAATACGTAGGAGTCATATAAGTAGCAAGGATATTTTCAAAGAGTTGACGTTCTTCTAGCTTTTATTGTTCATAAGTGGGATTGACACTTTTGAGCATCTTCTTTGTCATTGTGAAATTAGCCTTTGCTTATACATCATTTCACGTGTGTGTTTAGAATCTGTGCTGCATGTAAGCCTCATTCAAGTCAAAACGTCCTGTTATGTATTCTTATAATTCTCAACCCATTCACCCTTTCTTCAAGTACTACTACTTTCAAGACATGAGCAATCGTGAGTGAACTTGGAAAAAGTTGCAGCTGTGACTTCTGGACTTGAACTAAAATGCAAACTCAATGGCAAAATTTCTTCGTTAATTATGACACATTGCAATTATACAAATTTTTATTAATTTTTATACTGTAAGCATGTATTGAAAACAATTATCTACAGCTGAAATGATGTTTATAATTAATAGAAACTAGAGAATAAAATTCATTGGACAATTGAATTAGGTATTATACTACTAATAAATAGTACAATGCAATCCAATGTGGCTATGACGACCGTTTATTCTAATAAGGTGAGGTCATAGGGCTATTATGAACAAATCCTTCAGCCAGGTCAAAAATATAACGTTAGGTAATTCCACTCTTTGGTTAAAATTTCACTAAAGTAAATAGAAGAATTTTAAGCCTCTATTTGTTACTTGGGTCAATTTTTAACCGAATTTTTTTTAACCTGGCTGAATGTTTTGTTGATGAGAGCCCTATGACCTAACCTACTTAGAATAAACGGTCGTCATAGCCACATTGATGCAATCCTTCCAAATAAAATCTCATGTTGATAAACTGTAAGCCTTTTTTATGTACTGATAGAAAAATGACGGAACAATCTTTTTATTTCAGGCACGAAGTGAACTAAATAAGCAAATAGCATTGTCTTATATTAAATAATAGCAGCCTGTGAATGCGCACCCTTTTTACTTCATTACGACACTCAATTAGTTATCTTCTCTCATTAGAGCTTCTATGTAATTACGACGGAAATAAAATCCTGGCTGGAAAGGTTCCCGAGATCAAGCAACAACGTTCTGTCTATTATTATATTTAGTATTGCCATTACTTTCCACACTTCTGTCCCAGGTATTTCATCAGTCTTCATTTTCTCCTGTCCTTTCCTAACTAACAGCAGCAGCTACTAACATAAAATACAATTATAAAATTACACAAATCTCAACAATCATTCTACAGTTTCAAATACCATACTAGACATAGATAAAAAGCCAGTACACCAAACAGGAGCTTTGAAACCAAAAAGCAGTGTAAGCATCTTACACATCTAATAGCTTTACTAATAATACACCTCTATACAAATACATCTAGGAGAGTATATAAAAATGTCAGTAACATTATACCTTTTCTTATCTTGTTTCTAAAGTGTCGCTGTCAACTTTGCGTAACAAATACTAACACTCTCATATTTAACATCTATATAAAAATCCAATACCTTTACACGTACATCCTACACAGCTTCTTATAATCTTCTACAAAGCATTTTCTTATAATATAAAGAAGCTAAGTACTGTATAGGCATTCTTAGTGTTATGCCACAGTTAGGATCATCTTGAGACAATAATGATTTAATATCAGTACTTTATAATAATACATGTATAGCTACTAACATTATTTCTACGTCTATATTTATAATAATGTACACGTGTTGTCAGAAATTAATCTCATTATAGAACAAAAGTAATGAACTAAATAAGACAGTGTATTTGTACTTGTATGTAGTGTACGGTAACCACGAGACAAGTCTGTCAAGTACAAACTCTCGACCACAACCGCATAGTATATATGTATACAATATTTATAGCGATACTACATTGAGTGTCAAGGCAAGAGATAATTTTCACTGGTTAAGTTCAACCTCTACTTATTACAAAATCCCAATCTTGTTCTTGTTTGTTAATGAAATGGAAACCTCGAACGTAACTCCAAACTGCGTGGCACTAAAGTAAAGGGCAACCACATGCATGCGACGAGAAAAGTCTCCCGATCTCATTCTCATTTGAAACAAAAACAAAAGACGAGCTTGGAATTGAGACAAGGACTGTTGAGCTAAATACACAAGCAAGCTACAAGTGAACTAGTAAGTCTAGGTATAAAAGTGTAATAACAAGAAAAAGAAGAAGTTGGGAAGTAAAACAGCAAGGGGGGATGATTTTATCCACGTTGAGATCATTGGACATAATGTATTGTGTTATATATCTGTCACTTGTGACTCGTCCATCGCCTATTGCTGTCAAGTCATGCCTCAAGGTTTTCTCGCCTAAGCTGCCACATTCATAGCACCAGCTGCACTTTTACCTTTACCTCTTCTTAACTTTACAAGCTCTATACAGCACACAGCTACATTATATAACACAGATATGCGGTTCAAGAAGATTCTCGTTCAAATGATGTCTCGATGATAACACACGACAGAAAAATACCTTTGTGGTTATAGCTTCTTCCTTGCTCCGCCTGATGCTCCTCCGGTCTATTTGTGTGTATGGGGAAACGAGATACGAAATTATTACACCTATACATACAGTCAAAGGAAACTCCTATAACAATACATAGGTACATGTATAACTTTCAGGGATAAGTACATACTGATTTGTACAAGTAAAAGTATAATGGTATAAGAACTGGTCCTAAAGATGCTACATGTAAGTATGTAGGTATTGTGAAAGGGTAACCGAACTAAAAATTCGGGTAAATAGAGCGTTTTTGGTATATAGAGTATTTACGTAGGTTTACGTATGTGTGTATAGGATGTATTTGTATAGAGAAGAAATTTAAGAAGAAATGGGGTTTGTACGTGTAGAGTTTTTATTTGGGAGGTATTATTATGTAATGAACAGAGTAAATAAATGTGTAGCCAATTTCCCGTGTACATTAGACAAAGCTAGTCTTCCGATTGTATAATACACGCATTAGTATTAGTAAAATGTTGGAAAAAAGGCAGAAGAGAGCATGAAGAAGCGTCTGGGTTATTTGTATGGATAATTCTTCTCAATTAAGCAAACAACCCGAGGAAACTTTCTTTCCTCTTGACAATAATCTATCCATCCATCTCTCGCTTCTTCTTTGCTCAGTGAGTAACTAAGTGAGAAACGAGTCTATGTATAGCTGTGTAGCTTTTTTATTGGTTATTGTGTTGTATAGTATGTAATAAAAGAGATGGGATATAAATAGTTGGCCTTTTCCCTCTGGCTAATCGAATCCAAACGAAAGACGGGTAATTTACGGGTTCTTTATTAAAGGGTAACCACCACTTGTTGCATAATCAACTGAAACCCCCTCTTCTTGTCGTACAATTCACCTTTTATCCAGTTTCTCCTAAATTTTAAATTATACACAAAGGAATATCATATAAATAGCTACAAACGTTTTTTCTATTGTGTATTTACTAACCTATCTCCTGTAATATTATTGCACAATGCTTCTTTTACTTCTTCAAACTAAGAAATATCTAGTTTATTCTATATAGTGGTAATAAAAAAATAACAGTTTATAGGTATGAAAATCAGTATTTACTTTAGACTAGATACTAGGTATGTATGGCAAAGATTCATATACTTAAGTAGGCACCATACAATATACGGTTCTTAAACTAAATTCCAACAAGTCTAAAGATAGTAGAATTCACACATTAAATTAAATAGAACAGTGTGTTAGAATTAAGGCAAATGTGTCTGTGAGATTGTACTTTGCCTTATTTGTTTTTCCTGTGTTTAGACAAATCGTTTATTTATTTCCCTGAAAACATATCTAGCAAATATTCATTTTACTATTTCGCTATTTTTATCATTATCTAACCTACTGTAAAATTATAACACATACTATCCATTCATTCTCTGACTGACTCCTTATAGTGGCCTAAATGATTCATTCACTGACTGACTCCTTGTAGTGGCCTAAATGATTCATTCACTGACTGACTCCTTGTAGTGGCCTAATGATTCATTCACTGACTGACTCCTTGTAGTGGCCTAAATGATTAAATTGCCAGCAATAGAAGTACAGCCAGCATAGTTTCTGAAATAAATATATAGAAGAAATACATGAACGTGTTAATAAGTAAAACTTAATAGCTATGATAACATTTGTGATAAAAGGAGTACCCTATCTGCCTACAAGTACTAGATATAACAAATTGGTGTAGTATTTAATAATATTTTACCATCATGCAAATAACATTGATTTTCATTTTCACAGTGACAATAATGAACAATTAATAACGGTAGATATACATAAGTACTCTAATTGAAATACAAACTTATTCGAAAAATTGGCCTATAATAGATAACATGCCTAAACACAACTTGTGGGTACTCTGTACAGCATACAATACAGTAAATGTATAGTAATATTTAACTAAGGAGTGGTGAATGAGTTTAAGAGAATTAGTGTTTATTTACACTATAGCTTACTAAACATGTAATTAAAATACAGTTTCTTAGATTGTAAGCGATATGAACATTCTATAAGAACTTAACATACGTAGATAACATTACACATGTTTAGCATAGCATACAATACAATACGCATTTGTATTTGATTTGTTAAGGACTAGGGATGGTGATAATGATAACATCTTTTGGTGTTTTGTTGTCTTGTGTATATGCAGTGTTACAGTTACAATTGATACTCAATTACTGTATTGACATTAAAATTACTGAATGTAAATGTAACGCTCTGGCGATTGAAAATGTAGTCTTTACTGTTATGCTACCTACAGGCTACATAAATGCCTGCATGGGAATGGAATTACACTACCTACTGTATCTTCTTCTGAGTACTGTATAATACTACAGATACTTTTTATAATATTGTTGTATTAGCACATCATACAGCGTGAATCAAATACCCCACATGCTGTCATGCCCATAAATGCAACACACGAGAAGAACAAGTAACTCGTATACAATCAAACAAGGAAAATAATATTATGGTGTGTGTGCAGGTAACCAACTTGAAGAACCATGGCACATTTTTGAGCACATTTGTTACTTGCAGCAGCGTAATAATCAGTTTACCAATTTTTAGAAAATCCTTAAGACAAAACAATCCAATTCCATTAAGGAAAATCAACATGAACAATTCTCGTATGTTTCACTGCGTTCAATATGTATAGACATATATGTACATGCATTGCCAGCATTGTGGCTTATTTGGTTGGTTGGCTATATTATTATTGTTGTAGCAAAGTAAAGAAGACCTTAGCTTAAATTTCCGTGTAAAGAAAACTAGGACACTCATTTGCGATTGCCTTTAACATATTGCACCCACTATTGTACTCCTGTACTATACTTGTGCTGTAATGTTTTTATACTAATCATTAAGCACTTTTATATATTATATATAAATAGGTACATATATTGTATTTGTATATAATGTCTACTCAATTACTCCTCAAGTATATACTCGTGTATGATGTATCGGTATACAGCGCATATGAAGAAGCAAACAAGTTTCGAGTTTCTTATTAAATTGCTAGTTTTTGCACACTCGACATTTAGTTAGTTTCATTCAGTATGTTAAGTAAAATGCAACATAACACTCGCTGAATTTTTATATACTGCATTTTAACAGCATTTGTAAAGTAGCTGATACCTATACATTTATTTGTCTCCTGTATAATATTGCTCAATCATATAAAGTTCCTTGATAAAAGAGGCTCTCAAGATTAAGTGTACTTTTTTAAATATCTCATAATTGTATTATTGTCTCAAAATGGTTAGTACAAGATATAAGTGTGTGTTTGCAAGTTTGATTTATTTTGCCATTGGGATTGGAGTGGTGATCCCAAAAGAAATCGCGACAGTGGCAATGGGTGAAGAAATAGGGAAGGGTGTTGGAAAAATCGCATTTCATCTTAACAGTCTCATTAATGAATGCGAACCAGAAAGCCTCACAGAGTGGTATGAGTTCATGCAGGTAAATATTGTAAACAATCTAATAGACTTAACATAAATATGGTCCATGTCTAAGTTAGAAAAGGTCATAATATTATTATATTCAAGATTGAAATATTAATTCGTTAAATGTCTTATAGTATTACGTTGTGGTTAAATTGAATAAATTGGGTTGCAGGGAATAAAATTTTGTGTATAATTTTAGTATAGGAATTAAATTATAAATGGTTTAGGAATTTCTGGACTGTAAAGAAAAAGCCGTAAGACAGAAAACTTATGAAGAATTAATGGAAGTGCCGAATTTAGCACAAATCGAAGAATTTTGTACAGAATGGCCCAGTCAGTATAAATGTTACAATGACCTTGCCAGTGTTCTAAACACTTGCTATGAGAAAATGAATGGGATGAAAATGAAGGGAAGCGAAGCTCTGAAGTTTGCGAACTCATTTTCTCATTTTGTCTGTCACCACAAACTTCAATATTTGAGTAAATAAAATATTTGCATAGAATTTGGTGACACAATTCACAATTGCACGCATGAATTTAAGATGTGAAAAATTACTAGTTAATTTTATGGTGAAACAGATAACATTGTGAATAACACGGAGACATACTACCCTGCAGACAGAAGACCTTTAAAATGCTACACGGACAGAAAAATGATGATCACGGAATGCACGGCTAAAAAATTCAAAGCTGAAACTTCACCAAACTTGTGCAAGTAAGATTTTTCAAAAACTTATTTTT
The DNA here is from genome assembly GCA_034694085.1 of Pogonognathellus longicornis. NCBI lineage: Eukaryota > Metazoa > Arthropoda > Collembola > Entomobryomorpha > Tomoceridae > Pogonognathellus > Pogonognathellus longicornis. Next base: position 13,798 of record JAQFYB010002326.1, on the reverse strand, counting down.
GTGAAAAATAATTTCAAATTTGCAACAAATTACTTAACAAAAACTTTTTTTGCAGGAATCTAGAAATTGTTAGTGAGTGTTTTCACATAAGCTATCAGGATTGCGAGGAATTAGAAACAAAGAACTTCTTGATGACAATGTTTACAAAAATCGCAATGGATTTGCATTGTGAGACAACTGGTGGTAGAAGAAACAGACGTCTCCCTCAAAATTAGCAAAATAATCTACTTCTTTTCCATCAATGTTGGGTTCGATTTCGCACATGAAACACCTTGGAGGAAATGCATTGCCTCTACACGCGCACTCTATAATATATGTATGTTTTCCAAGGAAAGTCAAGCCATACAAATACAGTTAGTCGTTATTAATAATGTTATTTTAATATTACATTAAAGAAAATCTATATAATTACATGTAACTAAAATTCGTTCTGCTCCTATAACATAACTACATTTATCTGCATCTTAAGCATACTATTATTATCTCATATTAAATATAGTAGAATTATTTGTGAGACTAGGTTTAAAAAACGGAAAAGAAGAAACCGACGAAGAGACAATAATGAAGTTAGTAAGCGGATTAAAAATAACGCCCTGTACAACACATTAGGTAGTAGAGAGTGGAATTGAAGATAAAAATTCGATGTAATGGGATTACTACTGCTTAGTCGACCATGATAGCCCATCATATGTAACACAACATAAAATAACAAGAATCAAAAGTATAGAAAAGCAATTCTAATGGAACTCACTGAAAGTATTTGTATGCACAGGGAAATCTCCCCTTTGAATTTTCAAGTTGGTTAGAGTCAGAGTACAACGAGTTAGAATTAGAAGAGCAGAGCTAGGAGTGACACGACATGGAAGAAGTAGTAGTGGGATAATGTAATGAAATCGGTGCACTCAAATAGAAATTTGACATGTCATCCCTTTTATCTCTCGACGAGCTTTTTTCATACATTCTTGTATACACGTCCTATTAGTACACGCTTTCACCCTACACTGCACTCTCTCTCTCACACTACACACATACTCCCATAGCTAAGCTAACAATGACAGAAGATGATGGCTTCGCAGACGAATCTATTTATGCATTTATATCACATATCTCATTATTTCATTCAGTCGCACACGTAAATCCTTCTCAAGTGTGAATCTCCATAGAAAAATGTCAGACTCAATCTGATATTTCAATAACCACTTTTTTAATCCTTGTTTTTACATCACTCACATTCAGATACTGAGAGAATTTGTAGATGGCTTGTTCATTAGGTCTTGTTTAGCAGAAATTACAGATTTCTGTTCTATTTATTTTTCTAATTTTTAGTTTTATTTAATTTAATTTTAGCAATTTATTCAGTATAATTTAAATAGGTATTTGTAAAAACTGAATGTTTTGATGAAAGTGAAAAATTGTGCAATGCATAATGAATATCATAGGACAGTAAAATTTTAAGGAATAACTTCCCTGTTATGCTCATTTGTCTTTGTCACTTATTATTCGTTCGTCACATCATGTCAAGGAAAGAAAAGCAAGAGTATATAGATGGAGAGACTAATTATTGTACTACCATATACTAAAATAATCAATGAATTGTCTGCTTGCAATTAGCTCATCTAGTTATGCATCTGCAGCTTGGTTTAAATTCTTACTCTTTCAACCTCCTCACTCGCAACACATTGCCATTTGTCATTCTCAACGTGCTGTCAGTATCAGGAGTCATTGTATTTGCATGCCAGACTACAAAGTAATTTGGTATCTACACTGTATCTATACTATACAGTTGTATCTAATATTTGAAAGTATACCTATATACCAATACCATTTCATAACAATGTGTACCTTTATATAAGGTATACAAAGAGGATATCAGTATCAGTAAGTGGAAGATTGTATGCCTTGATGATTCTTTGAGTTACTGAGCTGTCACTATACAATTCTTCCGCGTGCCTTTAGCTCACAGATTATATAGACTAATGTATCGCTAATATAAAGCCTGTGCGAACAGTATGGTTGTAACATACTCACATAGAAAATAATAAAACAAAACACCTGCCAATAGTTAATCTCATCTTTGAGCTTTGCCTACACACACTCATACACATTCAAACGAAAGTTATTTCCGCGTCAAATGCACAGACAGATATTCAAATTAAATGCAAACCACAACACACACATACACAAACACATGGTAGTTGAAAAGACATTAAGAGAGAAAATTAAGAGAAAAAACATTTTCATTTTTTGCGTCCCATCTCGTCAACACGTCACAAATCTGTTTAACTCAAGCAAAGCGTAGTATTGGTAATAGCATACAGAATAGTGTATACAAATAATATATGACAGCTCAAGCGGAATATGTAAAAAGTAAATCATCCTTTAGAAATTTCATTTAAGTTCAGGAAAGTCGTCGCATGTCGATTATCGAAACTAGCAGCTCAAGGCAATAAATATGAAATTATTTTTAACTTCTCATCTCCACTCATCCCCCTTCTCAACAACCACATAGTGACATACCGACAACCAACAAGAAGAAATAACGCTTAACACACTCTGTATGTATATATACATTATTATTGTGTGTAAATATGTATGTGATATGATTATTTATAATTGCATGCATTCTGTAGATGCTTTTTTTGGATATATATATATATATATATGAGTTTTGTATTTACACTTCACACACACAGGAGAGTTTGTTTCCAATTCCATTCCACTTGCTCGCTCAAGTGATAATTATGAATGCGTCAATCTTGGAGCTCGTATACCAAACTAAAAATTCACAGCCGACATAACAAGACAAGATATTATAGGAGTGGGAGCAGATAGACTTTGATATTGAAATTCAAATGAAGATTATGTATTCGACAACCATTTGATTTGCTACAGATGAGTGATGAGACGAGTGCCAAAGGGTTCAACTCTTCAAATCAAAACTCCGCAACATTCAACTTAAATATGAATTTATTTCCATTCATCCCTTCATTCATTTTTACATTCATAAGTCTCTCTATTCCTTTTCTCTGTGAGGATTTCAAACACGTTTGGAATTCATATCTCATATAAGCATTGATCTCCCTAAAGAAGAGGTTCAAGTTTACAAGTTCGGATCCTTTGTATAACATGATCATTTTACACACACTTTTACCAAATGCTTTTCACTCATCCACTTGGAATTTTATTCTTACTCGTCTCGAATCGACACTTGCATAGTCTCCTAATAATAATATATACTGAAGTTATTATAGACAATGATGCAAAACATTGCATCCCAGAATATGTCGAAGAAGTTGATATCTAAGTAATTAAAAAGTAAAAATATAATAAGTTAGCATTTTTTATTGACAGCGTTAATTTCATTCTAAAACTTCGAATTAAATAAAGAATTATGCATTTCACTTGATTTATTGACAAAATATGTTTGAAAAGTTACTACGAACTATACATAGTTTTTTCTACATACGTATAGCCATTTCTCAAAGCATAGTGCTCGTGGAATAACAATTAAAATTCTCATACATAGTGTATTATAATTAGCAATTTGAGTTATGCAATTATAGTTACCTTTATACCTATATATAATTTAAAAATACTCCATTATACTACTTGAAAGCAATTAATAATGAAGCTTCCTCCTTTAAGTTTACAAATCATAATTCTTAGTCATTGCATTTAAAACTAAAACCATTGTCGTTATTTATAGATGCATTATTTGCCTTAACTACAAATGAACTCGAGTATACATCACACAGCTCATTACAGTTTCCTATTTGTATATAATATTTGCACTGAATTTGTATCAAAAGAAGGCAAAAATTGGAAAATCTGACCAACACATTTCCAAATACATAAAATAAAGCAATAATAATAATTCCAATATAGAATTACACAACAGATGTTTCCTTCTTACATTTAGTTAGGGAGATACCCTACACCTTGTTTGACCTCTTTGGCAAAAGCACATTAAGATACTTAAGTGCCTACAGAGTACAGAGTCTATATAGTTACAGTCTATATTATATTCATACACGATATAGCAAACATAAGTACTAGTAGGTGTGCAGAACCTAAGTGAAGCGTTACATTACCATTATTTTGTTGTAAAATGTCCATTCTACGCAAATACTTCGAATAAATCCATACTATGTTCACATTACAAATTTACAAATACGTTTACAAGCGTAGTAATGTTCTGAAACCAGTATATATCTCTGTATAGCGATTACAACGCAATTATATACTTGTGTCTATGTGTAAAGCATTACTTAAGCATTTAGTACATTAAATCCGCAGCAGTCTGCCTTCACTTATTTTTCCGACGGATTATGACTATAAGGAAATCTGAGTATAACAAATACACGACCTAAGAAGGAAAAGATTAGAGCACGTAAACAATTTCCCCACATATGCAGTTTACTTGTTTTTCTCGTATTATTTGTCTTTGTAGCGATAAGTGGCACTTTACTTCTTACTCACCTGCATGAACCCATACTCTGTCTGTACTTGTTTGTAAGTGCATATTATTATATGCCTAATATTGCTATTAACAGTTTAAGTATCAGTCTTACACATTTCTGTACATTTTTCGTGAATTAGTACATTGCTATGCAGTCCAACTATACGGACCTACCCTAATGGTTACATAAGTTGACAGAAATTCCCGGTTTAGTAGCAAAGGCATTAGTAGATTAGTAGAGAATGGACAAAAGTGTATCACAATAGAAATTAGAGAGCATAAAGTAAATAAATAGAGAGATACTGTGCACTATTCTACATGATGATAATATTTAGCTGGCACAACAAAGGGAAGTGGAAAGTGTAGGTTAGGAGTTCCAGTGAGTGACACACAAATGAACAGTTCAGACGAAATGTGCAGCCAAAGACAAGGGATGCATGACTCGTTCGTATTTTACATGAAGAAAAGTAAATTGTAAATGCCTGCTAGAAGCGTAAAACCCATTTACGTAACATTGCGCTTCGTTTACTTGTGTAAATGCATTTATGACATGTTGGGGTCGCATAATTATATTATAAGCTGTGGATTTCCGTAGGAAATCTATGGAACAAATTATATTTAATCCTCGCACACAAACCTTAAAGTAATATTACTCGAATCGGCCACAGTTTAAAGCTCCATTGCTTAGTCGACCGACTATGATTGAGAGTTTAACAAAATGAGATTTACAATTCTTACACAAATGAACAGTTAAACGCTAAATGCATTTTCAGCTAATCATAAGATTTACTTTTGTTACTGTAGTATTATACAGATTTAATATGGGAGGAACAAAGTAATGAGTAATAAATGTTAAGTAACAGGTACACTACCACAATTACAATTAACCCTTGCGTCAGTTTTTAATTTCTTTGTGCTCTTTTCGGCAAATATTTATTTGAAATATTGTTGCATGAGTAAAGCAAGAAATACTCAAAATATATAAAGCCGAGTTTGAATAAATAAAAGTAGAAGGTAGGTTGTGGGCATCTCTTAATGTTAGAAAGAAAATACGAAAAAATGGAGTATTTGCATTGCTGTTAAGAAATGTAGTGTGTACTTACATCCCCGGGTTGACTGTATTTAGGTTGTACTTAGGTTTATGTAATCAAGTAGATCTCCGTAGTGGTCTCAGCACCTCTTTCCTTTAATGAAATGAATTGAATGCAGTCCTGTTGACAATACACAGACTCTAATTGCTAATGCAGTAGACTACGAAACAAAACCCACTCTCACAAGAGGAAAGCAGGGACATTTCCGCTGTCCCTGTGTTACTTATTATGTTGATGGGACAGCGTGACATGAGATTCTTGTAACAGACATTTTATATAACTCTCAATATACTAATGTAGAGGCTATATATAAGTCAGAATGCATGTGTGTTGTGTGTGTTATGTTGTCCTGATATAAAGATGAGACAAAGAGATGACTCCTCTGAATTTCTTGTTGTAAAGGTTGTCTTTACTTGTATTTGTAATAAATGTGTGTTACAATCCCATCGTCCAAATCCTCCTCCTCCTTCTTTTTCTTCTTTTTAGCTTTTCTTTGTTCTGTGACATCATTCATGACTCTGACTGCAGTGACTGTGACCCAAGCAAATGCAGTAGTAGAAATGTTGTAGTAATTCTAGTCAGAGTAAATAGTAAGTACTATTAAGTATTACACATTAGCAGGGAGCGCTCTTTTAAGTATGCACTTAACTCACCAACCTAAAACTAACCTCACATTTCCACTTTAAGCCAAGGAACCGTGAAAAATCTTGTTTCGTAAAGTCAAAATGAAATGAAAGACATGACTGTCATGTCATGGCTAAGTCAGGTCGTTGTGCAAGTACACACACAAAGATGCTCAGTGGACATTTAACATTGCGGTGAGCTATCTGTAAGGTTTGGAGTTTGTAACGAGAAATAAGAATAAGAGAATGTGTTAATTGTTCTTGTCATTCTAGTCGCATCACACAAACATCAAAATCACGTCATCGTGAAAAAATTTAGGCTCGTCATTTTTCATGCAGTTTATAACACAATATGGGTTTACAATCATTATACTGTAATGTACAAATGTATTTGCAAGTGCAGAAGGTATTTAAAATTGCATTTTGTAAATAAGTATTTATGTTTATCTACATTTGTACTTACACTTAGAAGTACTGACACGATGCGTCATATAATATACCTACATTGTACCTACATTGTACCTACACATACATTATACGATGCGATAAAGAAGAAAAAGATATTTTAGAGTAAGGTATAATTTTTAAAGTGAGCTCCAACGATATACGCTTAACTATTACTGTAAGATTGAGAATACATGTGTGCGCACCGATCAATAGAAGCTATGAGTGATTAGAGGCAGGAATGACATGAAATAAAATAGTATAATCATTCAAGCAGAAAATATACCCGTCAAATCTGTATAGAAACCAGGTATTATAATTAAATTAAATATTAAAAAAATAACGTGACCATCTTGTGGCTTAATATAAAGTTTTGTTCAAATATTTTGCAACTTTTTTAGCGTAGCAAAAAATTTATTTACTATACAAACCTAATTGAACAAATTAGACTCATATATTTCATGATATTATTATACTTGTACTACGTGACAACATTTCAACCATTCGTAAAGCTATATCGAGTGGATGTATTTTACCATTTTTTATAAGGAATTGCATGATGTGATGAATGTTTTGTATGAATTGTAAAATATTATTTCTCTCTTCGCACTAAAGCATGTAGATTTTTCCGTACAAAAGTTGCTTCATATGACGTAGAATATTAATATACATATAAGTAGCTTATTATGGTGAATGATTTGAAATTTAGAAATCGTGACTGGATTCCCCTGGTCCTAATTGTAGCTTATGGACGGACACTATCACTATCATCTCATTCACGGAAACAAAAGCGTGGAGAATAAATTCAGATTTCTTTCAAGAGTCTCTCAGACAGACTTAACTTAACACAACTCAGTCGATTATAGGAGAATTCGATTGGCTTGTGTGCTTAGCACAAGCACAAGACAAGAACAAACCAAAAAACATTTACTGAGGAAATTGCAGGAGTGAGGTCAAGTACAAAAGCCACAGAGAGAGAGAGAGATGGAAGTTCACTGACAAACTCATTTTAGTATTTAGCAGCAGAACAAATAACACCAAACATTCTATAAAAATTATACTCTATATAACCAGTAATAATCATAATCTCCATATAACGAAATAAAAAACACATTTTATATTCTGCGTATAATATTTTATACAGTATAGGTACAAATACATGGCGATATGAAATATACAGAGAGAATAGCTCTGAAATTATGGCGAGTAAATTATTGACTTGGTAGACTCATCATCATGTCATGATCGTTTTATCTGATTCTTATTAGCTGCATATCAAACAAACAATTTTGAGTTCACCATACGCTAGTAAAGCTCAATGTACTTAAACCTGCCTTTACGCTGCGTTTGTCTGCCTTTGCTTGAGAGACTGCGTTTTTGTATGCAGTAGAGTGTAGGATCTAGTATGTACATAGCAATAATAAAATAATGTTATGTAAACTTGCTCTTTCTGCTGCCTGCCCTTTCTCTGCTGTCTTGTCTAATAAACTAATTCTTACGATTAGTACACACAAAAACTAAACACACTAACATTATTACCTATTGTATTTGTACTTTTACTAGGTTACTATACATCTGCTATACAAATACCCGTCAACCCGTCTATGTAATATTATATACTTGTTTACTTACGAGTCAGCTCATTTATTCCTTTTTTCAGACAAATCCAAGCAAAATCCGCCTGTGATTTACTCTACTCAAATATAATCCAACAAAATTAATCCATACTAGTTTCTTTATTTTACACCTTTCTTCATAGTTCATAGTTAGGCTTTATTTACGTGTCAAGATAGGGCAATCCAATTTTTACAATCAAAATCAGTACATACGAATTCACTTTTCCCGTCGAATATATCTGCAATGATTTGAATTAGTTAATTTAATCGTTGTATATTTTTCGCAAGCTGTATTAAAATTAAGAATTCAATAATTGCATTCATTTATTTGGAGTTAACCTTTTCGATATAATATGAATATCCCTACATTGCATTGTACATATTTATTACATTAATATCCATACAATACATAGGCTAAGGTTAATAAGATGATGAATAAGCTTTGTTAATAACTTTGGCTATTACAAAATTATAGCCCAATAATTGCTTTCAAAGGGGTTTTAAAGGGATTGCATGAGGAATTTTAATTCAATGAGCACTAACAAGCTCGATGTAAAAGCATTAATAATTATAAAATTGATGGACATGCTACGAAGGAGCAAATTACGAAATTGAACTTTCTTTCTCGTTTTAATCTAATTTTAATTAATTCCTATAATTAATTAGAGTTTTTTGAAGAAAGAAAGCTTGATTCTGTATAAGGGCTTGTGCACTTGCACGATATACCTAACTCTACACAGGTAACAATTAGTATCCCTTGAAGGGAAAAATTATGTTAGTATATAGCTGACCCTTTATAATATTCTAACTCTTCATCTCATCCTCATCTTGGAATTCTTGTGTGAAAATCTTGAACAGAAGATGGTTTGTTATTTCACATGCACTTACTTGCTAGTTACCTACCTATATTTCTTCCACACATTCATTCAATCCTTTATGCATTGTGGTTTGGTTTGGGTTTGCCCGGAGAAAAATAGTGATGTCATGTTTTGGCTCTTCAGAATTGAATGACATTTGCCCTGGAGAAGAAATAGGAATATTTGTTGGAGGCAGATGCGAGTCTTGTAAGTAATTAGATACAAAGTGTGTTGTTAGTTCAGTGCTAAAGGTTCACTGATACTCTGATGAAATTCTCTGATGTGAATGAGAGACCATTAAATTCTATTCGTTACAATTTACAATACTTACCCTATGTATTCCAGCCACAGCATTATTATTGTTGTTTCACCTTAACCCATTCCCTAGGTATGTATGAACATTACATTATGTAATACCTAGGCAGTAGGTAGATACATACGAATGAATGTATTTGTAGTTTATATTATAGGTATAGACTGGACATTGTGTTTTTTCACCTGATACGCTTTCTTGTCAGCTTTGGTGTTGTAGTAATGTAATAGATCCAATTATTCTCCTACATTGCCTATGTAGAATGTTTGGAATGAATCGAATTCAATTGAATCATGAGGTTCCTAGTGTATACAAACGGACATATGCATTCACACATATATAATGATGTCTGAATAATGTGACAATCCCACTTACCAGTTAGTTAAACATCTTTTAAACCATTATTAGTACTACTTCATCATCGGAAACATGTACCTCCATCACTTTACACTACATACCTACACATTTGTGCTATCACATTCTTCGTTTTATCCCTTTCTCCTTCACTTGTACTTGGACGTACAATAACATACAATAGTTGTAGTCTGATATAAAATACTCCATAATACTTAACAAGATAGAATATTCTTACAATGACAAAATTTATGTATACGTTATGTAGTCTACATACCTTGTAAACGTATTTTTCTGTATCGTATAATAAGTATATATCCATACAGTCTGTATTTATAAGTATGTGGAAGTATGTAGGTGTAGTTGTGGTAATAATAATTATATTGAGATTGATTGATATACATATTATTAGGAAGAAGTATTATATGTAGCCTTAAGGGTACAATGAAGCAACAACTTGTGGAATCTTGCACCAACGGAAAAGAGACGCAATTCAATAATCTGAAATGGATTGCTGATATTCACGATTCTGTATAGCTATAGATACAAGAATTAATTGAATGAAATTGAATGTCTTTAAGATGACTTGACTACTTTAGAAGGATAGTATTGCATATATTATACTGATTGCTATTTCCATGTAAATCCACTGTCAAGAAATGTATTTTGATTTCTGTGCACAGATCTTATTAGTTCGGTAAGCGTCATTTATTAACCTCAGTGACTCTAGCATTGAAAATAATATTTTAATTCTAATAGTATTACTAATCAAATCGGTTTTGTGGAAGTTTGTAAGGATGACAGAATAAAATAGATTGGTACATAATTTCTTAGGTAGAAAGTACAATTATAACAGGAAAGTCGGCAGTAAGTAGGTATGTAGAAACTTAAAAATAAATATTTTTGATTTGCTTACCAATTATTATAATAGCACGATCCGAAATGTGTCTACACGATCCGAAATTATATCTACAAGTAGTAATACATTTAAACCCTAGTATTTGCTTATGATGCACAAATGTAAATGGATTATCTCACTTTACAATTCAATGACTAAAAAATTTCTCCATCTCATTTATTTTACGTTTTCTGCGTGCATGTTTACAAGTGTTGGGCATGCTACGTTTGTTTGAGTGACACGACGATGCAATGCAAAGCCCATAAAAAATGCAAGCAACACACATTTCCTTAGAGGTTTGTTTATGCTATTATTTTACATAATATTGCTTTGTGAATATCTGCCATTACACACTCAGACCTGTAAAATGTAAACTCGTACAAAGTGCATACATAACTATAACCCTTTATACCCTACAAAGATAACGCTGCAATAGTAATACTTGACTCCCACCTTCCTTATACTTAACTTAGGCCATAATGCATCTCCCCGTAAAATAAAGCTACACAGAAACACAGGAAAGAATATAAGAGGTCTGTGGATAGAAAGAGACTGCACTACTGTGAGGGAATCATTACATAAAAGTTGAGTAGCACATGCCCATCTACTTAAAACTACACAGAGTGTTTGTGGCAGATTGGAAATGTGATTTAAAATATTAATGCTAAGTGCCATGGTAAGCGATTCCCTATTGGGCTACCATCTTCATCTTCCTACATAAATACAATATCCCTCTCTCTATATATGAGTGTATGTTCCTTGTCTGCCTTTCTCTTGCACTAAAACAGCGTTACTTACAGTTGCGGCATTAACTGCAATGGAATGGAAATAGAAACAAGGAAACTTGCACGTTGGCAATGAAGATAAACAGAGAAAAGCGTTGCAATTTTCAACTGCTCCTCTCCAAAACTCTATCCTTCTCTTTTTCCTTCCAGTCGAGTCGAGTGCAACTATAAAACTTTATATTATGGGTAATTTATAGCGCACCATCAACTTACCTATCCAAACTACGACTTACAATGTACAATGCAAACACTACGTTTCTATATAGGTGTAGAAAGTGTATATACCTAAAAGTCTATAGACGGAGGTATGGTATGATGTCATGTCATGAATGGGAGAATATGCAAAACCATGTATTTTTATGTGAACTGTTTTTGTGTAGTTTTGTACATAGGTGCTTTAAAATAGTTGGGCTTTAGCTGTGGTAGTGTGATACGTACGTACATGAGACAAAAGTGGGTGGTAGATAAAGATAGTACTACTAAAGTATGGATACTTTTATTCCCTGTAGGTTTCCTTTGTCAAAATAACGCATCGTAAGCAAATGAATATGAAAAACAAGTGAAGGAGTAACAACTCCAAGTGGAAATGGCTCCTGCTCTCATTCATAACCAATTTACAGCCATGTTTCATCGTAAATTATTTAAAATCTGGGTAATGTTTTGAAATCTCAGGGAATTTAAATATAAACGAATTGCTTATTAGTGTTAGTATCATAGCACTCATAGTAATGCTGCACTGTGCATCCCCTCCTTGTACCACTTTCATGTACAATCTCTTGTCATTTTCATTTTTTATCGTGTCACACAATATTTTCATAATTTTCTCTTATATGTAGAACATGTATCTACATGTAATGCATATCTCTATACATAAATCTGCAGTTTCTATGCACATAAGTAGCTAATATCCATAAGGACATTCACTCGAAAGTGTAATTATTATGTAGGTATTAAGATTGGTTGACATTAGGTTAATGGCATGCAATTATAATATAGTGTGGATGCACACCGCTGTTTTAGAGTTATGCTAGTCATTGTATGCAATCCATTTGCATATTATGTTATGTTAGAGTATAAGTCTGGGAAATGTAATGGAGTAGACAAGGGAAGGGGAAGCGAGAATGTAAGTGTGTGTGTCATGTATGTCACGAACCAATTAAATTGCGACATCGCATTAATAAATGAACTACTTTATGGCTCTTCCTCTTCTGTTATTGTAACTCTCTTCTGTCTGAGAGCAGAAATAATAACTGGAGATGAGCGGAGGAAATTTCTGGTTGGTTTGGCTTCCTTCAGTTTGGCAAAGGGTTAGCACTCGTATATCGTGCAGTCTCGACCCAAGTGACACACAGAGAAAAGACCATCTGGATTTATAACCTTCCTAAATATATTTTCCTTTGGAGACACACATGAAATATTGAGCTGTGTAGCATTTCTCTCTCTCTCCTTCCTTATAACTACATACGTGTGTATGTGCTTTAGACATAGAGGCATATTACATACTAATATAAAATTGGAACTTGAGTTGAGAGAGTATAAACGGAGAGGAAACATTAATCGTGTAGTACACATAATATACAGGTTTTAGGATGTATGATGATGATTTGCTTGCTCTTTTATGATTGCACTACTAATAGCATGGATAGTAGCAGTCCTCACGGTGACATACACCAAACTCAATGTGATCGCAGAATTATAGCCTGATTTAAAGACTTCGTGTTGCATATGGGATGGGCGTCGTAAACTTTCTCAAGTGTGTCGGATATCTGCAATGAGAACAAACTAGGCCAAAAGATGGGAAAACCTATAAAAAAGCAACAATCTGAAGAAAGTCAAAAGTAGTAGAAATATAGATCCGATTAAATCACACATTCAATTTTAAGTACCTACCTTGTTAATTTAAATCGACACAGACGTCAGTTAGAGAAACACATTTACTAGGCACCCAGCTAATTCACCGTAATTTTTTCCCCCGAACGATTCCCACGCTACCCAATTTCGCTAATTCTTAAAAAATCCAGCAGTTTCCCCTGAGTAGAAACTGTATTTTTGATTTCCTGGTACAATATATTCCTGGTACAAAAATCTCAAATCTATGAAAACCATGATTCATTATAATTGTTTGCAAACCATTTTAAAATATTTTGGCATTGAATTATAATTGTTAACACAATAATTGTATCAGATCAATTTTGTTCATATACGTGGTTTACGGTTGGCAATTAATACACACTCAACACATTTCCACGATGAGGATGTTACACGTTGAAATGAGGTGTTATTTAGTTATTCCCACTTATTTGTAGTAACAAAATATTTTGCCTTAAATATAGCACTACATTTACTACCTACTAGTAA
>JAQFYB010002325.1:0-25336 GCA_034694085.1 Pogonognathellus longicornis | reverse complement strand
ATGGCTTTACAATATCTTCAATTTAATTCGCTACGCCACACTATGCAGTCCTGCCTCATTCTTGCTTTGGCTATAAGCAGTCTTATAGTAGTCAACCCTACCACAGCTTTTTAAATGCAGCGTAGGATAATAACCTTACCCACATTTCCTTTAATCATCATATAATATTATAACCATGTTATTGTATGTCTCAAGATATTATATAAGTTTTGAAGATTCTTTAGAATGAATTCTTTAGACTGCAGGCAGGGAAAATGAAATATCAAACAACATGATCATTAAGCCCCACTTATTTGATTCAAATCAACAGAGATCGTCCCTCATCGATAGATGACACATTTTTGAAAAGAAATTTTGTGTTTGACACAGCTGAAGAAGTATCATTATAATAAGTTATTTAGTATTGGTTCCCAATGCTGCAATAACAGTGCCGGTCATATTCAGTCAGTATAAAGGTAAAGGAAGAAACGACCCGTCTTATTCTCTATTCAAACTTATTCAGTAACAAGGCAAGAGAGAGCGAGTGAAGCAAAGTGGAATTATGTAATATAAGAGAAGAAACGTGGATTTGAGGGAAAGACATGTTACAAAGCAAAACAGGAGGAATTGAATGTAAGGTAACTAAAGAGGTACATTCTGTGATAGTGCATATATAGAGACTTGAGTAGAAAGCAATGTCTTCCGTGTGGAATCCACTGACAGTCGACTGACTAGCTAAAGTAAAGGTAGGTAGGTCTAGGTAGGTTCAACATTTCGTATATTACGCTCCAGCTCCTACAACTATGTTGATAATAATGTAATAGAGTGGTATAGAGGAATCTTGTGTATACAAGGAGAAGTAGTGGAGGTATGTGTATTGTTGACGAAATGTCGGTCCGGGAGAAGATTCGTAATTAATGGATTTCAGCTGTCTGTCAGCAGAGTCGAGGTGATTGATGAATGTTGGGCCGCTTTACTTAAAGAAGTTCCGGTCGTTGTGAGTACGATCTTCCACATAGTAAGCTCTGCTGCGGTAGTAGTAGTGGGTGTTTGTCTATCTATCTGCTCCAACGGTCCCCGAACACTAGATACACACACACTTACATAGCATGATGACATACCTACTACCTACTTATTTGTAGGTAGCTTCACTCTATCTTCTTCCAAATGTATGCTATATTCAGAAAACAAGGCATTATTCTACTAAATGCATCCACTGCCACCAGCATCACACTGTTTATCCTACCTTACGTTTTGTACTCAATTTCATCATCATATATCTCTATAAAGTCAGCTTTTATGCATGGAGTTTACTAACCTATCCCATTCTTCGCCTTTATAAACAAATTTATATTTAGCAACACATACTCAGCAACATAAGTTGCACATTTTAGCTCAAAACGCCCTTTGTGCATATACAGATAATAGCATTATATAGGTATGTAATTACATAATACAAATGAAATGATTTTATTATTGTTTACATTTTAGTAATTCCAGAAAGTTTCAATAATATTGTCCTATCCTGTGATATGAAAGATGTTTGGGTTAGTGCTATTTGCAGAAGCCTGAAATTTCTATAAGGAAGAAGAGAGAGAGAGATGATGTTTGGGGGATTCGAGAATGTGTGGAATACGTGTGAGTAGGAGATGTGCTTAGGGATGGCAAAATGATCTGGAAGTGAGCAGCCGTTCGGTGAATGACTCGCCGTATTCTATTGTAATGTAAGTGTATTGTGGGTAAAGGACTTGAAGGGCAAGCCATCCCCTTGCGTTTGACAGACAGGCAGCCATCATGATTTACTACCAGCGAGAAAATGGACAACTAACGAGTACAACCAATAGTTGTAAAACTTGCCATTTTTAACTTTAAATTAAATTATTTTTACCTTGTTTTTGCAACTATTTAACATGCATAAATCTATAACAAGAAACTTTTTCTCATTGGGATCTAATTTGTATTGTATGAACAATGAATATGATGTACTAATAAAAATTACCAGACACTAAGTGTAGAATAATGAGAAATATTTTTATTTAAATTTTAATACCCGTATAGTTGCTTTAACTTGTCTCAAATTGCAAGTGAAGCTGTTCTACAATTAATATATTAAAGTTTAGTATACATTTATCTCTCTATTGCCTATAACGGCTACGATTACAATACAGTTAACTAGCTTTTAATTGTCAACAAGGACTAAATGACTTATTTTTATTTTACAAATGTACGAACAAAATATTGCTGACATAAATCTCTGTTTCACATACACACATTATTATGTCTTTAAGTAATTGTGAAATAAAAATAGTGTTAATACTGTTTGTACATATAACACAATTACAAGTAGCTGTACATAAATTTAGCTAGCTACGAGAAAACAGATATTTCCGATAGTAATTCGTATTAAATATTAGGAGCAATAAATTAGAGGTTGTGTAAAATCCGAGTTTGATCTTATCTGTTACAAATGCCTTAATTATAACATATGCGTTCGTAATGGTGAGACGATTATTTTAGAAAATGACTCATAAATTACACTAGGTCATATTAACAAGCAAGAAGCTGACAATTCGACAAAACAGTAGCAGGCAAACAGTTCGGCTTATTACTGATGCCGTGATGCCTGGGATACTGCCAACATGATTCACTTGAATGTGTATACTTCCGCCAAGCTAAATCCCAAGTCGACAAAGTTCTAAGAACTAAGAAAAACTTAAATAGAGCCACAAACATTTCACTTGTTCGTTTCATTCGTATGCAGATTAGTAAATACAGAAGAGGAAAAGAGATACAAAGTGATTTCCTTTAGCGCAAAAGTAATGGCAATAAAACACTTACAATTTGTAAACAATTCATCCTCCTGAGTTTTTCCCCACTAGGATTTTCTTATTTGTAAGGACACGACAACCCTGCATTGGATTATTGGCACAAATCTTGGCACGTTTTTTCTAATGGCACATGGTGATTTACATAGTCCAACTACAACCGAGTCGACTCAGTCACAGATAAAGAGATATGACTTTACCTTATAAATGTACCTTAAATTATATTTCTGTGCTATTGCATATGTAAGCCACAACGTTGTAAATATCTGCATACATTTGTATAACACGAATTCATAGTAGAAAATATAAAATACAGTGTAAGAAAATCTTACACCTTGCACACGACTAGCAGAAGACTCATTTGCAAAAAATATTGCTAAATTTCCATTTTGCTCACACAACATCACATTAGACGAATCTTACACAGTCTAACTTTGCACACCCTTCCAAGCCACACCGAAGCATTCATACAAGTTCAGCTACATTTACTTCACACTTGTTTTCCGACTTGCAATCCACTATGTTATATACAATTTACTTTTTTGCCACATCAAATCAAAGTATCTTACCTAATAAAACTAAACCAAAAGCTAAAAAATATACCAACAACGGAGTTTGAGTCACAATTCTTTGCGACTTTAGGTTTGGCCTCACAAATAACTCGCAAATGCACACAATTCACACTACACCTTAACACGACTCCTACGTCGACGTTTCCATATAGCTGTTATGATGTATAGAAAATTCATGTAAAGTAACACACGCACGTTTATTCAATCCGATTGTGTGCACAACACTACACAGCTCACTCTCCACTGCACCTCTTCACTTCAAATAAATTGAGTGTAAACACGAATTTTCCATGTGGAAAAATCACGATTTTTCAACTACATTGGTAAATTGAGCAATTGAATGAATCCATTAGAACACTCTGACGAGATTGGTCCTATATTAAAAATGTGCTTGGAATTTGAATAACTGAATATGTTAATTTGCTCTCCCTTCCCTTACCTTACTCAATTACATTTGACTCCCACTATGACATTACTACTGTTTTCTCCCAAGTTAAACTCCCCAGACTCCCTACAGATTTCAACTGAAACATTTTCAGAACATGAAAAGATGTAGGTACCCATTAATGCATGTCCTTACTAATAATACGGCAATACTATATGAAAAGATGTAAAATCAGAAGGTGCTATTTCTGTTCTATTATTAAGCATGTAAAGGATTATATTACTTTGTTTTCATTTCACCTACACAACCTAAGGAACCGTGATCCTTGAATTTTATTATGGGTGTCATAAAAGTACCCAAATATGCCACCCTGTTCCTTCAAAATGTTTACGTACATGTCCAAATATGTGTAAACAGTTTGTGACATGTTATAACAAATTATCCTAAATCAGGTTTCGTGACAGAATATTTGTCAAGTAAAATTCTATTGTAATTTTTCTAATGACACTAATGAATACAGAAGTATGATTTGTACAGCTACTATTGTTTATAGTACTGCAAAATATTACATTTACTTAATAAATTAAAGCAGATACGTTGTGTAACCGTCTTTTGTATTTAATGAAAATTCAATTTCTGAGTAAGTAAATGCATAATTGCAATAAAGTTAACTGACCTGGTCAATGTTGACTGTAGAATCCCCGGTATAACTTGCATTGTACACGGTATAGACACACTTAATACATGAAGTTGTATGTGTAACGCAAACATACATTGAATTCTGACTTTACATTATACACAGAGATTCAACTTATGAGGAAGAATAATATGCCAAAATAATTCACTAAATCACTGATATTAAATTGAAGTTAAACACAGTAAAAGACTAGAATTGTGATAGCAGTTATAATATTAAAATAAATGAGTCTATGTGTGAAATAAATTGTAACGCGGGAACAGAAAACCAAGCTGCAGCCATTGCTACTGTATGTACAGCAGGGTAGAAGAATTACCCCACGTAAAGTACAGATAGAAAATCTTTACGTAAGGGCTCCAATGAAAGTATAGTGTAAAGTTGTTAAAAGTAAGAGTGAGGCAATCTGGAGGAACATAAGTACAGAAGAATGACGTTAACATCAAGGGTCCACTCGAATGGGACATACACTTAACAACCCAATAGCTAGAAGCGATTTACGTAGTTCAATACGTTTACCTATAGACACTACTGTAACAAAATAATATACCCAAAACTCTTCTACTAAATCCTTGCTAGGCAAAATAACAACTTAAACATAGAATGTAGTAAGGTACATAACAATATTATGTTTTCATCTTAACGGAAGAATCAACAGGAATCTTGCAAAATTAGCTGCAGTGCAGTGTGGCGAGTATACCTATGTAAATACACTGCTACATTATTTACAAATATCCTTTACACTTTTTATTGTTGAGTTTGTTATCTTTCATTGCACACATTCATTCATTCATAGAAAATTAGTAGGAAATCATTGTAAAAAATGTAACAAGACAATTGAGAGCTGTTTGAAAAATACTGGTTGCTAAACACTTAAGCAAGGTCGTTACAAGTAGTATGGTATATAGATATCGTTCCATCTGTTTCGTTGTGAGATGTTTAGAGGAAAGTATAGTGTTGTTGTATAAGTACTCTCGTAACTCGTAACTTTGATAGCTCTCCCTCGTTTCGGCATCCAACCCCGCCGCGCGTTGACTGTGGTTTCCTATGCTTTGCTTCGGTACAGAGTTGGAGCTGTTGCTGTTCCAATCTGATTTACAACCAGCAATAAAAGTCACTTTAGTGGATAATAGGAGCTCAGCAAGCATGGCCCAATTCTTCCTGGCTTTCTTTTGCTTTGATTTCAATTCACTTCAATATAGCTCCAAGGTAACTCTTTATAACCTAATAACCCTTTACACAAAACGTTTACTGCAGCACAACACACCACATACCTATCTATTATCCTGTTACCTATACACTCTTGTTTGTTCCGTCTGCTTCTTTTACGACATCGTTTAAACATCCCTTAATGAAAATACTCTCCTTTTGTTAACAACGCTATTCCTCAAACTATGTTATGCATAATACTATTCTCTGTAAACGCTTATATTGTACCTATATAATATTCCTTTAAGCATTCCTTAACTTATTTAGCAATATTTTCAACTTTCGCACAAATGTTATGTACAAATTGAGTGTAAAATTATTTCCTACATATTTCTTATAGTGTTTACTCATAAAATATTTGTTAAGCTTTTGTTAAATACTTTGTAAACTGTCCATAATGCATACATTCATTGTTTTACTCATTTTACGAATAGAAGTTTACAATATGAGCAATATGGGTCTACCAACGTTTCCCAACATCTATTTCCAAATCGTTTGTATCTGCAATGCTAAGCTGAAGATTTTGTGAGTGACTTATTTGGTAGCGGAGATCAAGATGCACATCTCCGTGACTCGTGTTTCCATTGCTCTTACCACAAGAGTCAGTTGAGTCTGTGGCGACATGGGATAGAGTTGGATGTCTGTTGTGGTAGAACTGCATGTTGGTCTGGGCCAGGGGAGAGTTGAGACTGACAGGTGGATTACTAGCATTAGCATTGAGTAGGCCAACATTAGTCAACGGAAGAAAACCTTTCACTTCCTTCTTAGCTTTCATCCGTCGGTTCTGGAACCAAATCTTGATTTGCCTTTCAGTCAATCCAAGAGTTGTGGCCACTTCTATGCGACGGCGGCGGGTCAGATATTTGTTAAAGTGAAACTCTTTCTCCAGCTCCAGGGTTTGATATCTTGTGTAAGTTTGGCGTGAGCGCTTGCCATTACCGTTAGAGCTATTTCCATTCTCCCCTGAATTGAATTATAAAATTGCACCTGTTAGTTTACAGTTTATTCGGACTATTTAATAGAATTTTATTACTGCCACTGTTATAATTTTACTACAATGTTTAACGTGGTAATGCAATGCAATAAATTCAATGTACGTAGACAAAATTACAGCCAATATAATACCCATACTCAAGCCTTAATATTTTCCTTTATTTATGTTGTGTACTACAGTACTACGTCATAAATGTTAAAGTTCTCTACAAGTAGGTATTTCTATGCTACAAAGTGAGAAACACCCTTACTTCCTACAGGTAGAAGTCAGATGGGGTCTTTATGTACATAAACCTTAAATTATTGTTCATACACGCAAACCTGTGTAATAAAAGCTGAGTACAAATGTATTCATGGTGTCCTAGTCCCAGTTTAGTTTATCAAAATAGTTTCTTACCTGTCGAGTTGCCTTACTACAAGTCTTGTCTTATAACAACTGTCTCATTTGCATAAATATGGAACCATAATACAGTGTTTGATTTATGTTCTTAGCTTTTCTGGAGACGTATCAAACTTGCGTTTGTTTTGCTTTTAAATACTGTATCGGCAAACTTACTTTATAGTAATACCAATATCTAGGTACATTGGTAATACTTACTACTAAAGTTGTGCTTTGTTTGTACTTAACCTCCAAGTGTTATACAATAATTCCAAAAAATATTATTATCAGCAACTCTTTACTTTATTCTTACTACATTCTGCCGTTCATAATTAATTATTTAAATCTATTGTTAAAAATTAAGGTCAAATAATCAGATATTTTGAAGTCATTTTACTTAGGTATTCATAAAACGGTCGATTTATAAATATCAATAAAAAATCAAAGTTAACCCGACTATTGGTACTGCATTAGCTCGCGTTGTTTTATGACTGCATAGGTGGGTGAAGTTGCCTGTAAAAAGTGAATTGTTTGTGTGTGTCCTGTTTCGGCTGTAAGCTGAGCACAGTGAGTAGACTAACCCTACGTAAGTATGTAGTATGATATCCCCTACTGAGAATTCAGGTATGGTCCACGTGCCAGGAATGAATAATTACCATTGAAATTCAACACGGAGGAATCACTTCACTACATCAAACTAACTAAACTGCTACAAACGATAATTCTTTACAATCTTCAACACACGTAGCATTTATAAGTTCTTATCATGAAAACCATCTCCATATAATCTCAACCATTTTCCTCCTCATTTACTCTTAGAAACTCCAACACTGCACTTATAGCTGCTACTTAACCCAATCGTAGTATTATTCAATACGACAATGCATTGCTTAAATATTATGCTGTAACATAATAGTATACTGCATACATAGTATACCTAGGTATGGAATAAGCAGTATAATCCAACCACCAAAAAAACATACAAGTACAATACCTCCACGTCCTGTTGTTGGTATACACACAGTCAAATACTACTGTACGTTTTTATTGCATTATTAGTAGAGTTAAGTACTTATGAAGGCATATTTTGCCTATGGAAAACGTATAGAGATTTACCTGGTAAATTTTTCATCCAGGGAAACCGAACAGGGTTTCTGTAGATAGGTGGTGGACTTTCACAGTATTGAATTCGGGTGCTATGAGATTCGAATAGATCAGGAGGAGAAATAGGACTGGAATCATTGACTAGACTCAAATTGGTCGGTGTACTGGGCGACAAAGATTGCTCCGGACTGGATGCCCTATTATTATTTGTATTTGTGGGTGAGCCATATGGACTGCATTCATCTGTTCCAGGGTTTGTTCTCAATTCGTGATTGAGAACATCAATTTCCTTGGACTTGGGTGTTATTATGGTTGTTGGGTTCATCAATGACAGGGAAGGTGTCAAGTAATGAGGAGTCGCACTACTCCTTTGATGATGATGATGATTGTTGTTGTTTGAAGAGCATTCGAGGAGTCTAGGAAGGTTGCTGCTGTTGTTGGGTGTTGTCATATCAGTAGTTGTAGTAGGAGTAGTGCTCGTGTTGTTAGGAACATTGGTGGAGTTGGAAAGAGCAGGAGGACTGTGGTAGTGATGTTGTTGGTGCGAATTGGGGGCATTGCTGCAACTGCTACTTCTGCTGGTGTTGGTGGTGGACGTGGAGTTGGTTGTTGTAGGAGTCGAGGTAATTCGTCGGCCAGATGTTAAAGTTGGAAGAGTGGAAGATGTGCAAGGAGAGGATGGCTGGAGTTGTTGCTGTGGCTGTAGTGCTCTTTGTGAAATCCGTTGTGTTTCACTGTTGTGACTTTGAGTTTGTGTTTGTGGAGAAAATGTACAAGTGGCCATTGCCATACCTGATGCTCCTTCTGCTGCTCCTGTGAGGACATTAGCAATTGGAATGGGAATTATTACATTACATTAGAGATAGAATCGAGTTACGACCAGAATCTCGATGTGCGACACAATGATAAATGAAGTGGTTTCGTGTCTACTCAACTACCTACCTCAAATACGTACAATACAGCTTTAAACACAATTTACTTGATTTCGTTTCGATGCTCTTACTGTTTATGCGAATCCTTTTATATGCCATAGAACAATATCGTACTCCGCTTACTTTACAACTTCTTACTTGCTTACACCTTTTTACTTGTAATCCATTAAATGTACAATACGCTAAGATACAAGACGAATGCTGTACAAGTGTGATAAGGGAGGTGATGAAGAGGTTAATCTCCCCAACGTTTAGTCATAATAATACTCCAATGTACACCTATGTCGTTCTATAAACACTTCTTTACATTATACACCATCTTACTACATATACAGTAGAAGTACTACAACAGCTAACTGGTAGATACATGTAAGTACTCAATCAAGTACCATCCACAGAGTAAATAATTTAAAAATGCAGTGCAAAAACTACCAAATGAACTGCATTTAACATTTACAGATTTAAACGATGACTCCGTAATTTACTCAATAGAGGAAAAATTAATCTGTAAAATTTATCCTATAATTAATGTACCTACTTGTAATCATTACTATATTCATCATAAGTAAACGAGTGTACTTTATCTGTAATAGTATTCTATTACAATTTAAAATACCTGGGGAAAAAATATAAATGAATTTTATGGTAAACGAAGCAATTGGTTGTTTCTCATACGCAAAGGTGTGATGAGTAATGATGTAGTGTTTGAAGCCCACGCATCGATAATCAGAAAGCCATTTAGCTGTGAGACAGACAGATAGACATTAAGAAAAAAGAGAATCGAAAGAGCAAAGCTACCCACGTGCCATGGCTCAGAAAGGAGACAGGACACTAGTAATTAGGAGCTATTACAACTTTTCCAATTAACTTTAACAAGTCGACATTGTCTAAATAGATTGGCATGGCATGAGCTTCAATTCTCTCACGTCACATCCCATCAATTGAGTTACCTAATTTACTTAGCTTTCAGGTAAGCCACTCAAAGATCGTTCCAATTCCAATTTTGATATCACCATGCTAGACCTCCGTAAATGGAGCTATTAGGGAAATTGTGCTTTACAACTTAATAGTTAACTGCTCAACCTATTTCTCCGTACATTCACTAATGACCTCAATTACACCTATGAAATCGTTTCTCATAGTCGTCCCTACACCCTGATGCTTGCCATTTTTATTTTATGACACATTATGTACTTGCTTGCTTTGTGTATGTACATAATACAATAATTGCTATTGTTATCAGTTGATATACCTTGTTAAGAAAGTTTGCTTATTCTGTTTTACAGTCATACCGACTCACTATCTGTAAATACTTATACACAGTATATGTATAATGTATACTGAAGTACAAATATCAATAATAACATGTATAATACTTGTTATTAGTAGAAATAATTTCTACTTTCTTACTTCATGTATGGCTGTTATAGAGTTATGCATGTTACATTACATGGTATATGTTGTAGTAAAATAATAATATATGGTTATTATTGATTGACTCACCATTAGAGAAAACAGGTGGACTGCCGCTGCTACTGCTATTATCCACACCACACGGAGAATATCCATTGCCATCACCAGCACCACCACTTCCAAGGTGTGCATTGGCGCTAACAAAGTTATTTCCACTGTTACTATTCGGAGTAGCACACACATTGCTGTAAGGTTCAGGAGATGAGACAGATCCTCCTACTCCTGAGTACAATGCGGCGTTGTGATGAGAGTGATAGTAATTAGCCAACTCATATGAGGCTTTCCCACTAAAATAACTGCTAGCACTTGGGTAGTAGCCGTAATTATAATTGTTATTATTTGTTGCTGAAGAAGGAGGAAGCAAATGCTCTGGCCAGGTGTAACCCCCACCTTCGGGCCACGAGTGATGATGATACGCAGCACACATCACTTATTGTTTGCAATTTGTTCTTAGCTATAAACTTAAAAAGGTCAATCAATAACACACACACAAACACACTCTTTTTATATGTAGCTATTGTAGAAACGTTGATTTAAAGTGCTAATCATTTAAATGAAATAATTTATGGTTGACTTGACTTGTGAGTGACTAGAAGTTAGACTTGATAGTTTGCATATGTAAATAAACGTATGCAAGTTTACTATGTAGATGAATAGGAACTTGATTAGGAGTTTGAGTGATCTAATTGGCGATTGAATTGCAACTGCCCCAGCAAATACACTTTGATGATGGAGAACGTGCGAACGTGCGTTGTGTTGTTCCGGAGGACAATATGTGATTGTATGATTTGTATGAAGAGAAATGGAAAGTATTTATACAAAAATGCAGTCTAGTCTTACGTACAAAACACCAAAAGCTACTGCCAATACACGAATATACTATTCTGGCGTAATATGCAGCAAGAATGAAAGTAAATAATAATTCTATTCCATAGTAGTTGCATTTCCTATTCTGATTAAGGTTTAAGGGATGCATATTATGGAAAGCTCTGCTATCAGCTGCATTTACTCACGTCGTTATCCTCTGTGGTGGTGGTGGTGACTCTACATAGTGTGTTAAGCCTGTTTCTCTGCTAGTATTTTGTGTCGTCCCTTTTTCAGCTGACGAGATTCGGGTGTATATACATTACAACATATAGTGTGAGTGTGATGCGACATAAACATGACGTCAGGAATGAAATTTCGCCAAGGGCTCCTGCCCTTCCATCCATGTGTATAAACACAGATTCAGATAGCAAATGCAGTAAAGGCCCTAACGCAACTAGATACATGCAGTCAGTAAAATCGGTTCAGTTTCAGTTGATACAGGAAAACAATCCCTTCCTGCTCTGTTCTCTTCCTACCCACCAATCCAATCCGATTCATTGTACATCGCTAGTATGTAGTCTGCATGCCCTGTCCTGTTTTGTCCATACAACGCTGAAATTGTCATTGTTGTGAAGTTGTGTCTGTGATCTGACACTGGTTTAGTCTGAAAGAAATGCAGTTTAGTAGTGTTGTAAGCGTTTGTACACCACACCAGACCAACTGCCACGTTTTCGACTTGTCTCCAGGGGGTGAATTATTCTATTTTCCTCATATTGCCATCCACTCAATACAGAGAAGGTTGCCTTATACTTATACAATATACGAATATCATTTAGGGCTATTTTCATTTGACTTTGGCCTTTGCGTAGGGTTAGTTGGATTTGAGACTAGTTTTAGCTAAGATTATAACGAGTCAGATTCTGGTCATTGGTGTATGCACTCTTAGCTGTTGCGGTGTGACAGGCTTTGAGTACGATCAGAATTACAGATTCAGATTGGTAATCATGAAAGTGAAACACATCTTCAATATATATACCAATTGTACACTATGCCGTATTTATATACCAAGTAGAAAGGGCTACGTAGATGTTATGTGCATATAACGTTGTATACTTACGAACTCAATTCTGCGGAACGTAAGTCAGGATCTTGTGCTTTGTACAGCATTAGAAGATATCTGGTTACATTGAGTCGCGGACTCTGGTGAAATGGAAAGATAGATGAGCACGCAAGTAGTCAGTGGCTAAATGAATGAATAGATGAATGAAATGAGTTACCCGGTTGGACAGTATGTTAGTCACCCGTAGTGTGACTCTTCAATATATGCACTCAGTGCTAAACAGATAAATATATTTTTGTTTACTTAGTGATTCTGAATAGATAGTCGGCTTAGCATTTCTTGGGTAGCATAAATAGTACACTAATATACAAATATGCGTATAAATGTATACATTCTCAATAGCTTTTTTATATTTACTTAGTATTTTACATGATATGGTTGTATGTGTATAGGTCAGATTGGTAAACAAGAAGTATAAACTTGGTGGTTTAAACTATTAAAATTATGTATGAAATATTATGTAGTGCCAGTATATAAATACACAGTGTGTGATTTATAGTAAAGGAGCGAATGAATTGAAAAATGTTGTTGCTTGTGTCGATATGGGTGAATTGATTTTGAATATTGAATCAGGTCTTGCATTTATGATAACGGATGCTGTGTCGGTACTTATTTACGCTTACTTTCAATTACTACCAACCGATGCTAGTCTATCATCCGTACGAGGCTACATAATTATTTCATTGGTAAAGGGTTAAGCTGTGTGGGTATCCCCTTGCCACACGGCTCATTCATATCACAAAAGAGTACACACTTTCTATTTCGTTATTGAAATGCGTGTCATTTTATAATACTAACATCTGGTTTAAAGATTCGAAAGTAATTTATTAGGTTTCTACCCGTTAAAAAACATTTGGTCATATTCCTTTTAGTAGTAATTTAGCTAAACAGGTGGATTTGTTCGTTGCCATAAATAAATGTTATTTAAATATCGCAAATAAACATACTTAACATACGGGTATTTACAACAAAAAATTTTTACATGAAATTAGAAAGTGTAATTGGGTATTATTGTAAAACTATACAAATTTTCTACTTGTAATGCAATGACTATGTAAGAACTCAAAAATATTTCAGTGCGTTACAAGGTAGACATTATTAAGGCATGTAGGTAATAACTAATAAGTAATGGTTAGCCACAACAGGGTTGGACTTCCTGCGTCCAGCCTCAGTCCAGCCCACTAAGTGTCAAATATGCATAATAGAAATATGGTTATAATATGGTCAGAGAAACTTGATGGGAAGCAACAGCAGCCTAGCACGAACCAGTTACATTAGTCTGCGCCTGAATCCTATAACCAGACAAAACAACTTTCGCTTACAATCTGATTTAACTAACTTGCTTGTAACTTTTTTTCTTTATCTCTTTTTACCATACAAACCGCATTGCAATGTACTAATAAAATATTGCATTCAATTTTATAATGTTAACACACAGTTCTGCATTGTGTAACTACCAATTCCCGACATCAAAGTTGAATTACAATGTACAATTGTCCCCAACAAGTATACATTATGTAGTAAGCAATGTAGTGTAGACGCCAAATATATTGCTGGCTGATCGGAACAGTTGCTTCTATTGTCCAAAAATTCCAAATACCGCCCATAGCTATTGACACACATTTTTGGTGTCCTTCATCGTATCAGTTATACATTATCTCATTTTTCACAGGCGTGAGTTCGTTTCGTTCAGGCGTTTCTGTTCGCTCTGATATCATTATTATTGTGATGTGCAATTGTACGCATTTTTAAGGGGTAATTCATATGCAGTATGTTGTGCGTATTTATGTTAGCTATTAGAATCTAGAGCTCTTCTTGATTGATGTCTTTGATGCTATTACTTTCTATCAGCATTTTGTATGAGCACGAACACAGTACTGAGTCTCTGTATATTACCTAATAGTATTATGCATTAAAATTGTTCCAAAGTTATTGAGCATCAACACCGGCCCTTTTCAATTGAGCCATGAACTTGCTCATTCAAGCAGACACTCAGACTTATATCTATTTTTGATTCAACTTCTGCCTGTTCTAAGAATCCAACCAAGTTACAATATTATTACAGTTATAGTACAAAGATAATGTTACCATGTTCAATCTGAACATCTATTTTTAAAAAGATAATTTCGAGATGTGAAATGAAAATATCCGATACCCAACTTTTTCATTAATTTTCCATTGATGAAGTGACAGTGGGAGTAGCATATCACAAAGCTCTTTCAGTGAATTACATTTGCCAAAGCCGCTAAACCTACCTAGCTGAAGTCCCTATGATTAATTGATATTCACTTGATGTGTTAGCATTTAAAAATGTGTTCAATATTTTCTATCATTTGATGAGAAAGTGCCTATAAGTAATATATTTAGGCAGTTAAAGCACAATATTATTAGTATTTTACATACCTACTAAACACGGTAATTTTAATACTAAAATACTAAGGAAAGTACATTGACATTTTTGTTGCTTGAACGTAAACGGGGCATTCTAAATAGGTACTGCTAGTACTGCATAGTATATATATACTTATTTGTGAATAGTTTTAGGTATGTTATTATTATTAGCTACTATAAATAAGGTATACATATCTATCTACCTGGGTATGTGTGTTATAGCGGTTAAACGGTTTTGTTATTGTATGTGTGTGTGGTGCACTGAGTTCCTAAATCAAGTTAATATAAGTGAGTGACTTGACTGGAGTCAGTGGCTGTGCGTGGCCTGAACGGTAGATCTTGCTCTTTCTCACTCGTCCAGGAAAATATATGAGGCCATCCAAGTTGACGTAATGGTCCCATAACTATCGCACTAAACTGAGCAACGGCCTTCTGAATGCCCCCATTTATACTGAAGCCAACACGACCTCACAATACACAACGCAATACGCAACCCAAACAGAACGTAGGGAAATTCATATAAAAGATAAAGCGAGTTCTATTCGATTCCTATCTTACACTTGTGATAAACTGTACTTTACTCGCGATCCTGCTCCTTATACACAATTACTAAATCACTATGAAGTGCTAAGGGTTTTATAGCTTATAGCCAAGGAAATATTACTATCATCATCCTCCTGCGGTCTTATAATTGCCCACTTTATTTCAATCCACAGTCTCCTCTCTTCACAAATCATTTTAACACTTTATTAACGCCGAATTAGCACACGATCAACATCAACACAAACGCATCTACATATTATATTGTTACTAGCTACTAGCTACATGCGACACACAACGATTACTTAATTCAAACATTAATCGCCCGATTAAATTGCAATAATAGTAACTATACAATTTCAATGATTAAATTAAACTCCGGTTTGAACATTCATTAATCGGTAAAAAAAGGTTTAAGTTTATAATAAGTAGGTTTTCTGTTTTAGTATCTGCAGTTGTTTAGATTGGGTTCATCGCATACGTGATACACAAACTCACATCATTTTTATAACCAACAACTTTACGTCTCCGAGTATGTGTGGTGTATGAGAAAGTAAACGATTTTCGGTGAAAATTCTTCCTCTTTAATCCCCAACCTGTCAAAACTTATCATAAAAGAAATCTCAATTCAATTTCACTCAGGGCAATTCCAAATGAAAAATGATCTTATTTGCATTCCCTTAAACCTAAATATTCGATACTGTTCTTTTGTTTGTCTATCGGTCTGACAAGCAAAGCTTTTACACAATTACAGATAGACTTGCTACTGTATATACGTTAGAGTATATACAACGCATAATATTCTCATTGTGTATTCCACATCCCATGAAGCATTCCCATATATAATTCCACTACACTACACTGTGGTGATGCTCTTACAATGTACATATGGACAATTTGAAGAGAGGTCATTGAAAAATTTGAATTGACTTGGATATATCTACAATGGGTAGTTGAGGGGTTATAGGTTTGTATCTACACAATATTACACAATAGGTCACTCTCTATCACATCCTCCAAAACAAGGTAGTACAAAGGAATGGTCAATGGCGGAACAAAGTAAAGTAAGAGTGTGGATTGTTCATGCGAGGGCAAAGCCAAAGGAAGGACTCTTAAGCTCAAGCCTCACACTGTCCTGCACGTTCAATGTCATTGCCAAAATGTAAAGAAACATTGAAAACTCGTCTCCAGATTGTGCTAACACTTAATATGACTAGTGCTATAAAGAAATTCCGTGTTGTGCTACATGCACAAACACAGGCAGTGGTATGCATTAACGTGTTAATAGAAAAGAAGCTCAGAAAGTATCCAGTAGTATCCTCGCAGTGATCCATCCTCACTGCATTCCTATTGCATAGTGTATTTAGACAGAGGAAGCCAAACGAAGTCAAGTCAAGTGAAGTCAGACGAGAGAGAACATCCGACCCCAAAATTCGATTAGACTTAATCCCTTAGAAAAGTAGTACAGTTGGAGCTGTAACTAAAAGTAATACGAATCCCATAGAATCCATACACAACAACAAGGAAAAGCTCCCATGTGTTTCGTCTGCGTTTCAGCATGTCAAGTCAAGCCAAGTCACTCACTCAGCCGGTGAATCCGATTCGGGATTTTTCCTCCTGTACTTTAGAAATGGAAACTCGGAATGAGAATCAGGAGCCAAAACGACCAAGCTTCTATATAGCAAGGCTATACACTTAACATCATCACGGTTTGAAAAAAAGCTGGGTGAGTGCTCTGTAAGAATCTACTAACAACATTACAACTATAAGCATCTAGTAGTAAATTCGACATCCTTACATCAGCCAATGGATGAAGAATGGTTGAGCTGCCAGGCCAGGGATAAGAATAAAATAAAATTTGATCGTATTCACATTAGACTCCTACATACAACTAAACTCCATTGTTCAAACTTTCTATAGAGAATGTCTGCATGGAAAACACTAGAAATGTGTGTGTGATGCTTTGTACATTAAGATAATCCAAGCGTCTATTTGCTCCAAGCTTATATTATTATTATTGTTTTCGTAGTATGTAATAGTAATAGTATTAATGGCAAGCTATACATATACAACCAGATACACAGAAAAGCGACAATACTCCCGCATGAGCAGCGTATCACACAAACAGTAGTATCCCACCAAAAACGAAAATTCATTCAGAGCAGTCACTAGTGAGATTCGCGATAGGAAAAGGAAAAGCAACTCAGTACATCAGAAAGAGAGAGAAAGAGGAACACGTCATCAATCATTTCATTGGCGGTCCACAGCATCTGATCTATCTATATTCCATTATAGCCAGCCTCTTGTATTGTTGTTTGCTGTCTCAACTCGCTTGTCTGCCTCTGGATACCAGGATACCTTACTAAGCTTTACTCTACTTTATAACACTACCCATTTCTGAATCAAAGTCCTATATACACTGCAAAGCGAAAATATCACACATGCTTTCAGTATAATAAATACATTGTACAAAATACAACTAAGTATAGGTACTCCAAGCAATAGTTAGGGTGCAATAAATAAATAACCTTTAAATACAAAAGTTTTCAAAAAATGGAAACCTGTAATTTTATTCTCAGTTTCTGTGAATATTTTGTAGTCAATAATTGTGCAGATGATATGTATATTGTATATTTGTTTGTTGTAGTTCATTATAAAATTATGGGTGTAAGTTGTAACTTTATTGTGCTTAGGTAGGCGTTTATTGGTACATCAACTTGTTTAATAATTTGCAATTGAATTATTACCACTTTAACTTCTTAAGCCTTTTTACAGGTTGAATGTTCATTATACATTCTCAAACTCCACTATTAAATGAAAAACTTGCTAGAAATGAACTTTTACGTATTATTTGCACTTATAAAGTGGTTGTGTATTCTATTATAATAAGGAAGTATATAATATAGGTAGATAGTGCATATTATGCAGCTTTGCATTTAAGTTGCATCAGTACAGTACATGGATATTTTCTACATTGATGTATAAAGTAATGTGAGTGAATGGATGCGAATGGCATGAAAATCCAATCCCAAGTTGAGGGAAACTCCTACGTAGAGTTTTACACGACTGCTGAATATTTAGCTTGACTACTTACTGCTACTGCTGCAGTTATAAGCTGTGAGAACGCGATATGTAATACTATATACGGTTGTAGAGACGGGGAGCGTTAATAGAATAAAGGAAAGGTGCCCACACTGTAAAATTATACTCGAAGAGTAATAGCGATATAAGTATTTATGCATGAGAAAGTAGGTTTGGTTCAGCCATTATTGCTAATGTTGGATGTGATTCTGATGATGTGATGCTGAAATGGTTTGGTTTGGCCGTGTGCAGTTAGTTCTCTCGTATATCACACAATTTTCTATCCCTATATAAACTTACATGAATACCACTACTACACACAAGTAAACCTTTGCTTTGGTTTTGTAGGATGGTTTTCCTTGGTATACCGCAGAATTAAGCGGAGACAAAAACTATTGCGAGCAGGGACTCTCTTGGTTGAGCTGACTAACTGAGTGAGTGAGTCGTGACAAAAAACTCCCGGGTTTTGATTGATGATTAGTGCAATACGATTGATGTTATATTACAGCGTACAATAGAATACTACTGCACAATGCCCTGGAATTATTCCTAATGCTATTCATTGTTTGTGGCGACATTGTTATTGGCAGAGGTTGATGAGAGCAAAATTGTTTTTCTACTCCAATACTATGTATTACTATACAATGAGCCAACTTTAATCGTTCTGGTTCTACAATTTCTACAGATTTTTATTGATTTTTTTTTCTAATATTTAGTACATTGATTTTCAATATTAGTGTTTTTAGGTTAATGCATTGCGCATTGTTGCGATCTGAATATAATCTGAGATTATTTATAATATACCTACGTAAGTTTGAGGTGCTGTCCATTATTTACAATGTAAACTATGCATACTACTCTTGTAGAGTATGCTAAGCAGACGAAGAGTAAGCATGTAAAATGACGTGTTGTAATAATCATTATGTAGGTATTCATTAATACTCAGAGAATTCAAACTGATTAAAACCCAATGTTCACAATGTGTAATATCCTAAACTGTCCTACTCGCTCGACCAATGCATGTGAGAAAGAGAAGTATACGGAACGATTAAGCCAGGTTCTTCAGGAGTGTCAGGAGTATGTGAAGCTTAGTTTGAGAATTTTTCTACATCATATTCATGCTAGATTTTCAAATCCTATTTTTAACAACATTCGCATTATCCTTTATATCAGGAATTTGCAAAATACTACAAACACGTTTAGTTGATACCTACTTACTTGTATATTAAAGTTATTCTTCTTAAAATAAAAATCTTTGGGCGCTCCTTTAATTGTGTGTAATGTGTTAAAGATAGATATATACACAACATGTTTGAGTACATGTCTATATACACCCTATAAGATCTGGTCACAATGCAAGCTAAGTGATAAGTACTGAGCAATGAATTTTTGAAGGTGTCTATTGTAGTACAGAGATATATAGATGGATTGTATAAGTTATAGAATTGCTTATCAGTGTGTTTCTGCAAGCGGAATATCGTTAGTAAGCGAGAAGTATTCTTTTTGAGTCTATCAGTCTCATACATGAAAAAGGAAGGAAAGGACGGACTGAACAGACGAAGTGAGTGAACAGTTGGATGCGATAGATTACTCGCTCTGACGTTATTCTCTGTTCGTTGACGGGCTCATGATGGATGAAACCCAACAGTGAGCAATGAGAGTGAAATGCGACACAAGAATGACCCCCCTTCTCCATTCACAAAGTGAATGCTTTCCTCCTTAACTACGAATCGAGACCAATCCATGCCAGCTTATCACTGTCCACATATTCATGTATTTACCATTCCTAAGAAATGATTTTCATTTTATAATATCAATAATATCATCTTTTGCGCTGCATTTTTCATTAGTATAACTTCTTCATTGAAAATTATTTTACCACTTCATTCCATGCAGTTAATCAAGAAAAGTTCAAATCATCTCAACTTTTCTTGCAGTTAATATTAGGTACTATTACTACTATGATACAAAAATGACGTACCTACATGTTTCCGTTCATATCGCTAATTCCAAATGGTTAATTCTACACTACAACAGCAATAGGTTATTCCATGGCAAATACTAATATTATTATTGACTTTAATTCATTAGATACACTGTGCTCAGTTTCTTCTATGTCACTGAATTGCTCATCTTGAGAAGAAGAAACGTGTAAAACTGTATCCTAGAGAATTATTCCAACAATTCAACTGTCACAAACTCAAATCACAACAAATCCAACCTTCGTCATACACCCAGTGTGTCTGATTGTCAGTTGAGTTGATATGGTTTGGTTGTAGCTCTAATGGCCGCCCTTGTTTGTCCAAGAATTTCTTAATGGTCTGTGGATGACTCGAAGAAATAACTTCAATGTAAACTTCCCTTATTATTTCCTTAATACGTGGTACTTACCTAGGGTAAAAATCGAATCATACAAAACTATCATTGATTCTTGTGTCCCTATTACATTGCTTTGATGTTTGAAAACAGCAGAGTATAAACTATACTAACCAAGCGTCAGAAGTTATACACACAATTTACCCAATTGTAATATTTGTTAGCGAATCAGATTTGTAACATTCTATTCTATATGTATATAGTAAACAAGTAACAGTAATAGAGAAATTCTAAACTTTAGGCAGAATAAAAGGGATTTTCGTTTAGCCAGTACTCAAGAATTACAAAGGTGTTTGAAATGTAATTCATGGTAAAATGCGCAATTGGAAACCACTTGAAGTGAACGTGGAGTTGTAATTGTAATCTTAATTCTATTTCTCCAAATCCTGTTTGGTTCTTTTATGTCTTTGTATTTACATGAAATGATAATTAATGATTCTTGTGCTACTATTTTTAACGCTCTACTTGTTTTTTACAGGAAAACAAAGGCATCTGAAGTAGACTAGTAGAAAAGGACATGCATTCATCGTTCTCACACACTGTCTAACAATAATAAAAATTAGTTTGCATTATTATAATATTGAATCGTAGTTTGCAGAGAACACAAGGAAAGCAAGGGCCCTTGAACTTGCTTATTTGTTTATTGTGTGCTAAAGTCTGTGTGCTTGAAGAGAAGTGCAGCAAGTCAAGCGTATCTTCATTAATTAGATAGAAGACTGACAGGAGTGCAACGTGTCAAGTCCAAAAGAGTTAGCTTAGCATTATATAGAAACATTACACTTAACAACCACTTATTTAGCATACCACCATCAAAGCTCGAGATTACAGTCTTTTTACAGTAGTAGTAGGAGAATTAGTAGATAATGCAGTATAACGACCTTAATGCTTACATCAAACTACTACTAGACTTACTAGACTACCCCATAAGGATGTATTTATATCCTTACTAACAAGAGACGAGTTACAACAAGATAGAAAAATATACTGTATAAACAGCACGGTATTAATTTAGCCGTGATGCAAATGCATTATAGAAAGATAAGCCAACAAAGTATCACGGATTATTATTGCTTTAGTTGAGTGAATTGAATAACTTATGCGATCATTTTTTACAGCCTTCGTTCGTTTTTACTTGCTCTGTATTTACAATAGTACCCACCTCAGTGCTTCATATACCTTACACCTTATGTGCATTGGATTGCATTATAGATGATACATACACATATTTATTTATTTGTATCAAAGCAAGCAACGACTATCTTATAATGGCATATGGGAGAAGGTAAGAGAGAAGTTATCACTAGTAATGCACTGCTACTGTGGGTTGTCGTTATTTATGCTAAATAGTACAAGTCAGAAAGCATGTAATGCAAATGGAGTTCCCTTCACATAGTCCTTCGTATAAATTGAATGCAGAACTATGAAAACTGGATGGATTGGTCGTACTTGTTTGTTTATTATATGATTAATTTCGGTTCTCATGCTGTCAGACAAGACAGGACGCTTGTCGGACGGTGTTTGTGCGAACGCAAATGCTTATCGTCAATGCGAACACACATGAAGCTCACAAACTGTAACTAACTTTCAGGTGTTCTTCGTGACAAACTGCAATTCAAGGATATGTAATTATAATTATAAGATAATTTTCCAATTAATTTCAAATAATAACGCTAATACGACTACTTATTTATCCCGTTATATTTTACGATCGCTTAAATCAACATTCTTACTAAAGAATTAGAGTTAGTATGTTTAATGTACGGGAGCATCATACTATTTCTAACACTATGATAATGATCGGTACTAATAAAATACAAGCAATATTCACAACATATATTCTCATTTTTCTATATGATTCTGTGTTGAGTTGCGAATAGTGCACTTAATTCAGCTATACATTTTATGAGCACCTATTAAACAACATAATGTGGAATTTACAAAGTGAAAAAATGAAGTGGCCGAACCACGTGAATTAATTATTCGACCAGACAAAATGGCACATAAACTATGAATTGTGGTTATCCTGCTTGCCTACTAGTTGAATGGACGTCACTGTGAGCCAAGAGACTGTCAGTCTGTGATGTGACATGACATGACATGACTTGGCATTTGATCGTCGGTTCACTCTTATTTTCTTTTAATTCTCTTTATTTCATTCCCACTCGTCCCAAAGGAGTGACATTAATTAAGTGAACGAGTCAACAATTTTGCGTGTGGCCGAAGAAAATCAACTGGCAGTCAGTAAGGGTGGTAAGATCAAACCAAGTCAACCCATGTGAGACACAAGAGGATACTACAAGACTACTAGAACACACCACAGTATGAAATTACTATCGCGTATATAAATCTCTTATACCAGTTAGGTGAGCTGCTACTAAGTGCATTGTAAATGCACACCACATTATACAAACTAGGCAGCACCTTCTTATAACAGCAAAAACTTTATAATAAAATCAAAGCATGAGATAGTCAATAGTCAACCTAACCTAACATTGTATTGTTTCCCCTTCTCAATTTCATCATGCGCTATCTGAACATAAACATAAAACACACTCAAGCACAATACACAACATGCAACACATAGTGGTCTACCTATTTTATATGAACGTATATTTACAATGGGCATTGTTACTGCTATAGAAAATGTGCACATACAATTATAGCAGCTCTTCGAGTGTATAAAGAAGTTTCTTGTATTTTTCTCCTTCTTGTGTTCACGGAGTCCATGTAATTTCACACTCGCGTTTAACGAATATGATTACAATAGCAGATAATATTATGATATACTTAAGAAAGAGTTTTGTATAATAAGGCGCGTAGAAAACGGAACGCCGACAGAATTACTAACGAGACAACCAGCTCACCAACCGCATGGTCACATCAACACGGGTAATCTTGAAACATGGAAATGTACGTTGTGTTCGTAATACTATCATCTGTATGACAGATTCTTGTGTGCATTAGATACAACTCCGTATTACAATAGAAAAATACAAGAAATTTTTATTTTCCTATACTAGGTAAATGCATTTTCTTAAACTAAATACAAATCCTACAAGCAAGTACTACGTGTACGTATATATAGTGGAGATACCTACACGGATACGAATACGGATACAGCTCCTACTTCTTCCACACCACCACGCTTACTTCTTACTTCTTCACTGCACTAAAAACCATCAAAAGACCAACATCAGAGACTTTCGCTTGATTCTTATGTGTGTGTAGTATGTGAGTGTGTGTTAGGAAGGCATGGAGCAAGTGAAGTCAAACCAAGTCAAGTCAATGAAGTGAAATGAAATATTTTCACCTCAACCAACTGGTTTTCGGACTTGTTACGTGTCTCCTGACTCATTCCCGAACATTTCTCATTTTTCATGTTGAGCTCTCTTCTTGGGTTTCTCGTATGCTCTCATCATTACACTATACTCCGTGTAGTGTACAATGTATTTACAGATATGTATTGTAGTCATAAGCTGCACATTAAATAAAACTCATTCCTCTGAATTCTGGAGGAGTTTAAGCAATTGTATATACTAGTAGTGTAGTTTACACATATTATGCTGGTAATAATACGGGTACTATAATGGATATATTTCTAGTAGTGGTATGTATAGAAGGAATAGGAGCAGGCAATAATGTATTGGCTGAGAGATTGGAATGAAGGGGTAGAGAGATACTACTTGCATTGTGCAATGTTATTATGTACAAGCATATTAGAGCTTAAGCGAGTTAGAGGAAACTTTTAGATTAGATTAGTATTTACCAGAGAAGCAGACTAAGGCTCAGTCAGTGATTCAGATAAGAATGATAGGTTCGTACCCTTTAAAAGCTCTTATTAGCAGGATTCTTACATAGTAGGAGTGAAGTGAACTGCATTTCAATTAATAGTTCGTCTTGCTCGCCCTTTTGTACCTAATCCATATGATTGGCTTCACTTTGCATTTACACGAATAGTTTTCTCTCGTTTACATCTTACCACTTGGGTAATTTTGTCCTGTTTTGGCCACCGGGAATACTAATGGGATTGTATAACGTGTATTCGGTGAATTGATGAATTTGCTTTAGTTATAGCGATTTATTACTCTCAGACCACATTGATCTTTCGATTCTTGTTCAACAGAAACAAGGACGATTTGGAAAATGAAGGTGTGGTGTGACAAAAGGTGTTGCTTTGCATTTGCAATAACAGCTTTTTTTTCATGCCACACAAGGAGGATGGGGTTAATTGATAGATGTTTATTAGGCGGAAGGTGATTTTGCAGATGTGAGCCATTTTTCAATCACATTTTTTATCTCCTTGCTTGATTGCAAGACTCTGTCTTTCATTACATATACAGGATAATGAAATAATCATCTTTACTTGCATTTACATCAATGCAATTAATTACTTCTTAAGAATCAGTCACTACCAAGAGAAATTTTGGTCGCATGCCAATAATTCATATCATATTTGCTGGTTGATGAGTACAAGAA